>VYZW01010776.1:20404-32856 GCA_013401315.1 Balaeniceps rex | reverse complement strand
TTGATAAAAGAAGGAAGTGAAGTCATGAGATAACACAAATTAAAAACCAAACCGAAACAAAGCAGAACCAAGTAAAACCACTACCACCACCAAAAACAACAACAACAACAACAACAACAAACCCAAACCACAGAATCCTGTAACACCTGTTTGTTACTCTTTTCTGTAGAATAATTTACTACAGACAAAATAATCTATTTTACTTTCTTTTCCCTAGTTGTGTCTGTGCTTTTCATTATTCCCTTCCAAAACAGAAAAGAGGATTTCAATTTGTAAGATCNAGATCTCCTAGCAATATGATGTATCCATAAAATTGCAATTGTTTCTTGCTCCTCCTCACTCCATCTTTCAGGGATCTGGTAAACAAATCAGAGGATCACAAGCACTTCTCTGCATTGCTGTCCACCTCAGGGTGAGAAAAGGGAGCTTGACTTCAGCACACTTACCATGTTCCCCACATCATCCCAAGCGGAGATATCTTCTGGCATCACTGCCTTCTTTTATCAACTGCAACATGAATGTTCCAATGACTGGAAAATAACAGTCTCAAAAAGAGAGAATTTGACAGTAGTATTAACACCTGCTTCCTCACATCCAGGAGATCTCACCTTCATTCTAGCTCTGCCACAGATATCCTCTGTGACTGTGGAAATTCACATGTGCTTCAGCTCCATGTCTGTAAAATGGGATTAGTGACTTTCTCCCCTATTTTTTTTTTCTGATTTCTCCTGTATCTATTGATTGGGACAGTGTTGATTTTACTTCATGTTTCACAGTGAGACATGAGCTTAATGTCATGCCCAATAACATTGTTGTAGTTCAAGTCATAGGTAAGACAGATGCAAACTTCAAGACAGGAAGGCATGGTGACTACTTTTTTTCCAGTGGACACAAAACGCAGAAAGTGTTTCATTGTGCTGCTCTTCGTTACCACAGATGGGCAAAGATTTCTCTTTCGACTATTACCCAATCTGATTAAAAAACTCTTGTCTTGACCACTGACTATGGATTAGGGGCAAGCTTCCTTCCCTGATCAATTCTGCTCGGTTGTGTACCCATCTGGAAGGTCTGAGCTTTCAAAATAATTGATTAGGCTTTCTTCTTTTTTTCTTTTTAAATTATTTTTTCTTTTTTTCTTTTTTCTTTTTTTTTTCTTGAATGAAGGAAGTCTCTTTTTCTGTACTTCTCTATATGACTCTTTTTCATATATTTCGACTTCAGCTTCTTACACTTGTTTTGCTCCTCTGCCCAGCTCTTGATTCCTGGCTTGTGTTCCTAATAACTCCCATGTTTTTCATCTCCTGACTTTGGCTCTTGGCTTCCACCTGGAAATCTGGCACAAGCTCTTGACCTGTGGCTTGCCTTCTGCTAGTGCTCACCCTACCCATGAGACAAATCTACCCATGCCTTTCATCCTGTCAAGCAGGTGTCTGAAAGCTACTATCCAGAAGGAGCACAAGTCATTTAACTAATCAGAAGTAGCTTTCACTGTCACTCATATTAAGGTAGAATATTCTCACAAATTACTTCAGTGTCTCTACCAACATATCTTTTCGGCTTGCCTTTCTCTTTTAGCTTCCTCTTCTCAGCATCAGTTTGACAAATGCTTGGTAGGTCCCTTCTGTGCCAGTGAGTCATTCACTGCAGAATTACTCAGCTTCTGTTTGCTTTCAACTGGGCTCCACTCCAGGTACGTGGAAATATGTTCCTTTGATGCAATAATGATTTGTTTTTCTGGGCATCTTATTTGAACTATTGGCTGTTTGTTTTCTCCTGATTTCCAGATAAATCTACCACATAGCTAAGGCAAGCAATTGGAATTTGTGAAGCCTAACAGTAAGATAATATGGGTCAGCATATTAAAACAGAGGCAGATGGCTCATACTTTGCTGGTACACTGGCTGATTACAATCAGACTCTACCCTAATCCAACTGCGTGTTGCCAGTCCAGAAAGTACCAAGTGTGTTTCACCTCCCTATCAGCTGCAGAATAGATCCAATACAGGCTGTATATCTTCAGTTATGTGAATGGATCTATTCCACAGGTTCAGGGTTAAAGGGTGCAGAAGACCTTCAGAAGTTTTAGGGTAAGTCATATTAACCCTATAATGTAAACCCCTCCTTGATGAATTCTCCTTACATATGGAAAAATTATACCAGGTTTTATAATTTATTGTAAAGGCAAAGATTAAAAAATATTATCTTATTTATCCCATCACTTTCATTTGCCACAGTTTTCAAGGTGCTTCAAAGAGGTCACAAAGATCCATCTTATTTGCTAAACACAGCATTGGTTTAACATCCTATTTTCCTTCTTCTAGCCCACATCCAGTCTTCCAGAATTTTAAAATCAAATACCCCTAATTAGTTTAAAGATCATCCTGTTATCTTCCCCTGAAAAATTGTGACAATTTTTCTTTGATGACAAAGAGTTTTAATTGTTAGGACAACATAGTGTATGTAACACTTGCTCTGGGAAAGAGGATGGCAGGAGTCAGTGGTTGTGTCTCCATTAACATTTTGTTTCAGAATAGCAGTACCTCTTTAAAATTAATCCCCAAATTCTGTATTTATCTATTTACTGTGTGTTGGTTTAGTCTCCAAGGTGGTTTTAGTTAGCAAAACCTAGATTTGTCCTGGAGAAAATTAAGATAGAGTATGTTCTCAGGTTTTAATTTACTGTCTTTCCTTTCTGTTTTGCATATTACAGGTGAATGATATAAATAACTCAAGGAAATAAATAGGAAGCCTAAGAACATGATTTATGCTGACAATTTCCTTCCTGAAAAAGAAGGAAGAAAGGACTCTGCTAAGTTACCAGCTTCATTCTCCTCTTCAATTCTTTTGGCTTTTCACCGTACCATTGTTTGGCTTTTCCTCAACAACTCCAGCTCCCCAGGTGACTTTTGCAATTGCGGGTAGCTCTGATGTTTACGTAGCTCTCTATTTACACATAGCAGATAGAGAAACAGATCAAATGGAGCAAGAGTCAGCCCCTTTTTCCCCTATTTCTGAATGATCTGTACATCCTATCAAAAATCATGATACTAAGCTGACTGGAACATCAGAAATCACACTGGATTTATAAAATCAGAAGCATCCATTACCTTAATTTTAGATCTAGCAATACATTTCTAGCAATATTTCTACTCCGAGATACAGGAATATACCTAAGCCATGGCTTTGCTCCAGGTCTGAACATGACCTTTACAACTGCTCACCACCCTCCCCCTTCTTCCTCACTCTGTGTTTTGGTTTCTCTGTGAAGGAATTCTATATACATGGGCTGGAAGACAGTTTCTGTGCCTGCCAAAAAGCCCCCTGATTGGAGCAATGAGAAGACCAGGATGGGGCAACATACTGTGAGGCATGGCTGTCTCATGGCTTGAGTGTTGCCACCATCTTTCATTGATCAGATGCATTCAACACAGCCTTTGCTTTTGCCCGTTGTCTATTTTCCGTACTGTACAGGCACTGTGATTCTTTTCCTGTGGAGTAGAACCCATGTGAATATAGATATGAAAAGATGGTCATGACATCCGTGCCTTCATCAGTATAATAACAATTTGGTTGATCAGGTTGTTATACCTGGAATAGACTATTCTTGAGTTTGGAGAATATGGAAATAGAAATATTCTTGAATTTGTCTCTCAGGTTTGTATTTTTTCCAGCTAGGTTTCATTCAGTCTTTCAGTACAAGATTGATAAAAACTGGAGGGATCCTCCTGTGGTATACATATTGATGTATATATGTATATATGATGATTCAATTCATGCAACATTGGACTCACTCTTTCTGAATCCATGTAAGAAAAGCTTGTCAATTCAATGAAATAAGTGCAATAATTTTAAGTCAGAGATATTCCATGATACTTTAAAAATGAAAATATTGAGCAAGTCTACTATCGCAGCTTTTAATTTTTTAAATTTTTTTTTAGTATGACTTCAGGTCCCACATGATTCCCTTCTATAAGAGGACAATGATTGTGTGTTGCATCGCAGTAGTTTTATATAATCTGTAACATTCATTTAAACAGCAGATAAAATGGAATCCCTCATGGGTCCTCTACTGTGGTCTGTCACAGCCTCCCTTGGGGTTGCAACCCCTGCTTTGCAAAGCACTAGCTTAGGAATCTTTTCCTAATAAAGTGTACCCTGAACATAAGATTGTTCTTGATGTTCAGATGGTGATTAAAATGCCATATCTGAAGAGTGCATATAAGTGGCTATTTATCTTTCTGCTCTATTGCATATTGTAGTGGAATTATACAAAAAGGGGGGAAAAAAGCCAACCAGTTTATTTTGTCATAAAGCTGCTGGGAAATGCTGACATCCAAAGTACATGTTTCAGGAGTTGTGCCAAGGAAGCAGCTAGCTGGTGTGAGTGATGATGCAAAGACGTGGAAGGAAGAACAGATCATGAAAAAAAGAAAAAGAATCAAGGAAAGGAATGAGATTATGGGGCTGCTTGTGCGGCTTTGCTTCTTCATGTGAGGTTAACTAAAGGAAATAATTGGTTTAAGAAGAAACGCTTAAGAGCTGAAAAGAAATGTGGAACTGAAGGCCAAAATGCCCAGCTTATAGGTAGTTTTACTGTTTCAACACTTTAGTTGCTTTATAGCTTCTGGTTCCCTTCAATACAGACCATTTTCCAACTTCCTAGCTATGTGAATATTCATTAGCAAAACCTAATCCTCTTCATTTCCCTTCTTGCCCTAAATAACCTCAAAAGGAAACCAAAGCCTATAACCACTTTAGCCCTTAGGATGACAATTAATTTGGTTATCTTTTAATTAACCAGTTTAAATGATGGTTGCTATTAATAGCTGCCTTATCCAGCAACAAATCACAGCATATAAACAAACAATGCACCTACTGCAGATAGATGAAAGATCAAAACACCTTTTAGCACTGACCAGCCCTTAGATTAAATACAAGTATTGATTCCAAATTGTGATATTGACCCACCTCTGCAGTCATTCAGCTGGATAATTTTCTCTTAAAATTGACAGCTGTTCATAGTAGAAACTGAGTCCACAGGAGTAATAATAGGAATAAAAATAACAATAACATTGTGGCAAATGCAGCCTGTATGAAAAAAAAAAAAATCTATAGATTAAAGATCATTTTCTACTTAGAATAACACTCTTTAAGTATTTAATATATGGTTATGAACTTGAAGAAATGTGTGTCTTCCAGAATTATGATACTCCAATAAAATATTTTTCACCTGTAAAGAAATCAATGTTATCCCTCATTACCATACAGTCAAATAAGCTCACAGCATCACTCTACAGTACTGTGGTGGGTTGATGCTGGCTGGATGCCAAGTGCCCACCAGAGCCGCTCTATCACTCCCCTCCTCAGCTGGACAGGAGAGAGAAAATATAACGAAAAGCTCGTGGGTCAAGATAAGGACAGGGAGATCACTCAGCAATTACCGTCATGGGCAAAACAGACTTGACTCGGGAAAAATCAGTTTAACTTCTAACCAATCAAATCAGAGTAGGATAGTGAGAAATAAAAACTAAATCTTAAAGCACCTTCCTTCCACCCCTCCCTTCTTCCCGGGCTTAACTTCACTCCCAACTTTCTCTACTTCATCCCCCACAGCAGTGCAGGGGGACAGGGAATGGGGGTTGCGGTCAGTTCATCACGCGTTGTGTCTGCCACTCCTTCCTCCTCACACTCTTCCCCTGCTCCAGCGTGGGGTCCCTCCCATGGGAGACAGTCCTTCACTAACTTCTCCAACATGAGTCCTTCCCACAGGCTGCAGTTCTTCACAAACTGCTCCAGCTTGGGTCCCTTCCACGGAGTGCAGTCCTTCAGGAGCAGACTGCTCCAGCATGGGTCCCCCACGGGGTCACAAGTCCTGCCAGCAAACCTGCTCCAGTGTGGGCTCCTCTCTCTCCACAGGTCCACGGGTCCTGCCAGGAGCCTGCTGCAGCACAGGCTTCCCATGGGGTCACAGCCTCCTTCGGGCACATCCACCTGCTTTGACATGGGGTCCTCCACAGGCTGCAGGTGGATATCTGCTCTGCCGTTAACCTCCATGGGCTGCAGGGGGACAGCCTGCTTCACCATGGTCTTCTCCACGTGCTGCAGGGGAATCTCTGCTCTGGCATCTGGAGCACCTCCTCCCCCTCCTTCTTCACTGACCTTGGTGTCTGCAGAGTCGTTCCTCTCACATAGTCTCACTCCTCACTCCAGCTGCAATTTGTGTCCCCCCCTTTCCCCCCGCCTCTTAAATACATTATCCCAGAGGTGCTACCACTGTCACTGATGGGCTCGGCCTTGGCCAGCAGCAGGTCTGTCTTGGAGTAGGCTGGCATTGGCTCTATCGGACATAGGGGAAGCTTCTAACAGCTTCTCACAGAAGCCACCCCTGTAGCCCCCCCACTACCAAACCCTTACATGCAGACCCAATACAAGTACAAAAGTACTTTTTTCTTGTTTCACAGGGAAAAAAGTTTAAATTATTTGTTCAAGATCATACAGACAGTCTGTGTCAGTACCCAGACTTCTTGGGTCCTGCTGTAATACTTCCTTTTTTTTTTACTTTGTTTTTCCCCTGCTCTGACACTTTGAATACCCAAGGCACAAAAGAAAAAAAAATCTACTGCCAAATAATCTTACAGCTGTTGCAGTAGTGGTGGAACAACTAGTAGTTAGTTCCTGAGGATTTGCCCTCTTTCACAATGGGAGCAGATAAATTCCATTTACATCAAGATTATAAATAAATATGCCTCTAAAAATTGATAAATAATTAAAAGGCTGGTTTATGTTTTCTTTTTTACCATTCTGTTGTGTATCAAGGGCTCTTACAAGTAGTCACTGCTTGCACATTTTAACTGTTTAGTAGGATTATATCTGTGCACAATTTCATTCTGTATGCAATTTTAGCAGTTAGCAGCCTAAAGAGTCATAAAGTGCCTGACCATATGTTCTCTTGCTCTTCAACTTCTAGTACAAAATTCAAAGCATGCATTTTAAAAATGTTTTTAGACTCCTAAACAAATGTTGTTGCTATGCTATGAATAGTCCATGAAAACACTGAAACTTTTTTTTTTTTAAACTGTCTAACATTTTCATTGCAATAGAGAAACCACACTGAAATAGCAGAAGGGAAGAAAAAAGAAAATAAATCTATTTTCCTTCACTTATGCACCACTTATTTTCCCAATGTTCACACTGTTATGAGCTATGATTATATCATATTTCATAAATTAAACAGCATCAAACTCAATCAAGGCTTCAAAGCAAATAAGCAAATAAGATCTAAAAGCAGTAAGAAGTTTGATAATGATTCAAGATTTCTTATTCTGCTTTTTTATTGATCCATTACCTGGCACTATATTCTGTGCAGCTGACATGAGTATTTCATAAATCCAATGTCCAAATCACTTAGAGCTACTAAAGATAATGTGTTTTTTTTGTATATACCACCAAAGAATTTGTTCAGGACACATTCTAGCTTACATCACCTGTATTCTCGAGATTCCATTTATTTTCTATATATTTTTTCTCAAAAAAACCCATGTACAATTGACCTATGCTGATGGGAAGAGCTTTCATATTAAGTATAAAAATCACAAAAATAGTACTGCTAAAACAGGTGTTCAAACATACTTCAGTTAGAAATGACCTCACCTAAGCCTTAGAGGTTTTGTTCATTACCTAGACATTCTATTTTTTTTCCTTGATTTCTTTTGTTATTGTTGTTCTAGATACAGCTAAATGCTAAAGGGAATTATGGTCCATGGAAGGCTGATGACATAATTCTTTCATGTTTGCTGAGTAAAATATATACACCAAAAATAAAATAAAAATGAAAAAATCTTATTACTTACTTCAGATCAGAAGACCTAAGAATAAGAAATGAATAGTACAAAATCACTCTAAATTCTTAGAGAAGAAATGCAAAACCTTTCTTCAGCAGCAGAGACTCTTTTATCAGATTGCATCACTACAGTCATGAGGTTGTCCTTTTAACCTCCAATTCTGCAATCCAGCATCACACTGTGGAAAAAAGAGCAGCCATGGGAAGAGACTTGCAGCAATGTGAGGGAATCATGGTAGGGGACACAGTCTACTCTAGAGCACATATGTGCCCATATTCCCCTAACTCTCCTCACAGTATATGTACACCTCACCTAGGAGATGCATGCATGTCTCCAGCCAAACTCTTTTGTGGGAGTGGTATCGTCATAAGCAGCTGGGCTTGAATGTACAGTCATTCACTGCCCTTCTGCCAATTCTCCACACTTCTGTTCTGTTTTTACCCTACAAAAATATTCCCATCTCCCTCTTTCCTCGAAACTGTTTGACACTTCTTTATTTTCAAAGCAGCTTTCTCTAACCTGTTAAAACACTACTAACAGCTCCCTGCAGCCTGAAGATGATCCCCTCCCAAGAGCTAGATGACCAGAGGAATGACTCTTACAATGCAGAAGTGAAATATATTCAAGAAATATATTCATTTTTGTCTGTGCAATCAAGAACACAGTTATAAGTCTAATTCAGAGAATTTGATGCTATCAGGGATGTGCTATCACGGTGTGCAAAGCCAGAACTGCCTGTCTGGAGACGGCAGTCCGAGATCCGTCCGTACACACAATCTGTGCATACTCTTCGAGCAAAGTGCTTGATACTGTTTGATTCATGAATCACCCTATGTCCTCAAATTCTTTTCTTCTTTGAAAAGAACTCATAACATATTAAAAAAGGAATTATTTTGAGGAGATATTATAGGGCCACATCATAGTCAATTGGATCTATTACCTTCTAACCAGGAACAGTTTTTTGAAGAAATCTGATTTTGGTGAAAATACACTCTTTATTTGCACCCTTTATTCTGAAGGTTTCACCAATACCTTTTTGTTCTATCACCCAGGTTTATATTTATCACTACTGAAGCTCACTTGAGTAACTTCAGTGGAAGATATAGTGAATAAAGGAAGGAAATTTTTACCTAAATCTTCATAGGTAAGATTGTCAGTAAAAAACTGTGTCATAAGATTCCTTGCTCTCCTTGACCATTCTCTATAGTGGAAACTTACAGTGTTTTGGTTGGGTGACAGGGGAGGAAATAAAAGCCTAAACCCACTAATCCCTGATTACTTTTGTTAGTGCTGCTCTTGACGTTTATAGACACCTGAAGATAGAGGGTAATGCTGGAAAATATTTATGTTGTATATAATATTTTATATTATTTATATTTACACAAATATGTATGCTCTTGGATTTGCAGTTAGATTATTCTTGTTAGTGTGGCAGGTCTCATTCTTTTGTTTTTGACCCTGCTTCTCCATCCCATGGCCTTGTTTGTTGTTTTTTTTTGTGGTGGGTTTCTTTGTGGTTTTGTTTGTTGATTTTTTTTTAGCATGGTTCTCAGCACATGTTGATGAATCCTGATTCTGGTTTGAAATATCCCAGCCTTCTCCTTGTAAAGCTTCTGCTACATGTTCTCAGTAGGTGGACAGATTGAGACGAAGACAGGGCCAGTGGCAAGAATTCAACAGTCATAAAACTTTGTTGTACATAACTGATTCAAAAGGAAGTAATACAATAACAAGCATGAGTAATTTTACCTCTGTACCAGTTCTGAGTTTAACATCACGAAAAATGAAAATAGAGGCACAATAGGGGAAATGTTGATTCAATGTTGTTGACATGTTATGGAAAATAAAATAAGATTTTACATGTTTCCACCTTAATGTTTTCTTTAAAATAATTTTAAATCTTTCTCTTCTTCCTTTGCTTCAGCAAGCATTTTCAAATTCTAAAGTGATTTGAAATGCATCCAATTATGCAGCCTAAGTGATCCAGCAGCAAGGGAAATCACAAAGGTATTGATGATATGGCCTGAGTTACATCAAGATTCAGGATTATGGATGATTCAAAAGCATGAGAAGCATATGACAAGGTACCATGAGGAAAAGATCTTGAAACCACAGATGTGTATGGGTATGGTTATGCTTGATCCCCTGTGTTCTGGACAAATCCCCAGCATTCTGGACAAACTTTCTCCACCAGCCTCTTTAGTTTACTGCCATCAGTGTGCCACCATATAGTAGAAACAAGAGAGGATTTACAAATCTCTGGAAATTGCTGGGGATGAGATGCAACACCACCATAATCACTCTTTTACAGCTTGTACCTAGGAGAGGAAAATAAGAGGACACCATAAGCAGTTGTTGGGATTGAAACTTGTATTTTTCTTCAAAACACAGGAAAGATGGTCTATAGAAATAAAATATCAAGTGAGAAAATAGAGCCTACTAGCAATGAACGCTCTCCAATAAATAAAGAATTACTACTCTGATAAATTCATTAGAAACTGTTGATATTTAAATATTCACAGTGTGTGTTTGAAATTAACTAAGGAATGACAACATGACCAATGATTTCCTTAAACATAAGCACAGCTAAAATGAAATCCAATATAATTTTTGTCACAATGTGATAGCTCATTAACTTTACATTTCTGAGCTTAACAGGATAAAATCTGCTCAACTCCACTGAATAATGCACTTCTTATCTTCATTGAAGGCATTTCAGATATGTATCCATGATCACCAAAAATCACCTAAATATCCATGTGTTGAATGTGTTGAATAATTAGTATGAAAGGAGATTCTTGAAATCTCCTACTGTATTCTCAACCCCCTTATCCTTCATATATAGCTGCTGGCTGACAGCTTTTACTACCATCAATCAAAGATCTCAGATAAATACCTACACTAAATGTAGTCCACAGGCAAAATAACTTTAAACTCCTTTTGCTTTTTTTCTCTCTTTCCTAATGGCTATTCTTAAGAGGGTTCATGCCAGACTAAGCTATTGGTCTCATCTGTAAGTAATCTAGCCACATGGAATGCTTTGTGTCCTCTTTTTGGAGCAGAAGGCACTATTTTTCTGTATTTGGTTGAAATGATAAGTAACTTGACTCAGATGAGATAATTAAGCAACCCATTTTCTGTCTTTTTTTTTGGAGCAGATGATAGAAAAATGTGGTTTGTTGGGCTTTTTTTTTTCCTTTGCTCTTCCTTCGTTACCTATTGGGGTATTCTTACAGTTTCTCAGTTACTGTACCAAATAATAGGGAAAACTCTTATAAGTCTATGTCAAAGACTGACCTCAGTCAAAATTGGACTGCAGTATATTTCAGTCATAACAATTATAAGAGAACAAGGTACATTTTTCTTCTTAAAGAGAAGAAATCTATTTGAACATGACTTGAAAACGACATTTGACCATGGCTGTATAGAGGTTCATGAGCTTTGCTGCAATCCCAGACAGTGCTATAGAAACCAAGCCTAGTGGAAATGTCTGTGAAAAATTCATTAAATTGTTGTGAGGATACTTCTCTTATTTGGATAGAGAAAGAAGACGTGACTGCATTTGTGCCTCCCCATATAGCTGCCACAGGCTAATAAATGCCCAGTGAGAAAAGCCTAGTGAAATGTGCCCACACTACTATTTCTTCTCAGGAGTGCATTGCATTTTTCTTTTTATACCCACGTTCATTTTATTCATGTTCACTACAAACACAGTTCTGTTCCTGGTTTTATATTATGGCTCTCTTGTGCTCTAGAAAAAAATACCTAAAGCCAAGAGGGTTAAAAATTTTAGTCTATTTTAGAATTTTTCTGCTCCTGAAAGCATAAATGTAGCTGCAAGTAGCAAGGGTGTTTATTGCATTAACTATGTCTCTGAATAACAGAGACACCAAGGACACTTTGAGCCGTCGTTTTACAATGCTTTCAAATCATATACCACTGTGTAAGGTATGAAAGCAGTCAAGGAGCAACTTCCCTTCTCAGCTTCACAATCCTCTTTTTGTACTTATGCTGGATGACAACATCAAACTAGAATATTAGTAGAGGTTTTCAAGGAGACACAACTTACGTAAACTCAGAGTAATGGATAGGTGCAGCTTTGTGGTTATCTTTGACCCTTGGTTTTGTGCATCTGCTGTTTATTTTCTCCCTCTCCTGAGATGTGAGATTTTATGTATTTTGTAAAATCTAAACTTTGGTCATTGCTCATGAGTTGCTCTCCTCTAGCTTCTCCAGACTGCCTTGCAGTCTGGGTCTAGCTTCCCTTACTACTGTTTCATTTTTAGTATTGTCAGCAAATTTTGATTATGGTTGAAATTCTGTCAACAAGAGAGATTTGTTCAGTAGACAAGTAGGAGTAGATGGCTCCTGTATAGCCATCCAAATAGCCAAATTTACACCTTATGAATAAAAGAGAGTTCTCCTTGAAGACTGAATGTACCACTGAAAATGCCTACTGTGGTGACCACCTCCCACTTCATTTGAGAATCCTCTGGTTTTGGTACTCCAAGAACCTCCAGGAAATGCTCTTTAAACCACCAGCTGAACATTAAGAATCTGATCATCGCTGCACAAAGAACATCACTCTTTATATTCCCTTTATTTTGAATA
>VYZW01010776.1:2983-20089 GCA_013401315.1 Balaeniceps rex | reverse complement strand
CCTTTATTTTGAATAATAAAACTCTAATGAGTCAGATTTGATGCAGGACTGTGTGGTTTTGTCTCATGGAAGACACTGTAGCAAGACATTAAAGGGATGAAAATCACCCTTTGTCGGGATTTTATTCCTTTAGTTATGAAGACTGCTGAGCAGTCTTCATGCCAATGATTAGTACGTTTCCTCTGGGTCTTGCCATGAGGTTCAACAGGCCTGTACTGACCAGAAAGGGAAATGCCACAAGGATAATTCACACTGACAGGCACTCATGACCACACTGCACACAGCTTGTCCCCTATCTACTCTGTGCCAGATGCATCCTGGGGAGAGCTAGTCCCAGGAGGGAGCTGGAACCCCACCAAAACAGAGCCAAGAAGTAAGCAAATAACACTGCGACAGAGGCAACCAGCAATCTAGCTCCTTAGCTGGCTCCTGACCTCTTTGTTCATCAGTGCAGATATACAATAGTGCCTGGAACAAGGTGTTCCCAGGCCATATTAAGATTTGGAAACCAGCTGGCAGCATGTCTTCAAGCACAGCCCCTCACTCTGCTTTGGTTTTGCAAAATCTCTTACTTAATTCTTTCCCTCAGCCTATTCCAGCTCCTGTACTTTATAACTGGAAGTAAGTTGTTTCATTTATCGCCCTGTCCTTAGACCAAGAAGGAAACCGGGGAGGGAATTGTGACTCAGATAATACTGCTGGAGTGGCACAAGTGTTCATTTATATTTTTTATTTAAGATTCAGTATTATGGTTGAAGTGATAGCCTCTAAGTAAATCTGATATTTTGGTCTTCTGTAATAAATTTGTTTGCTAACTTACACATCCCAGTACCAGTCCTGGAGAAGGACAGATTTTTTTGACTTCTCAGAATCTTTATGAACCTAAAGCTTGTGAGAGAACAAGAGGGGAAAACTTCATCACTCTTATCAGATGGTAGACTGTCCATTTGGCATTCTGCCTGGAAACTTGCAAACTCAATTAAATGCACATATGGTCCACAGCAGGCAGAATCAGTCTTTGCCAACACACATCCCTCTTATGGCACTTCCAAACTGTACCCACGCTGGATAGCTTTTTCCACACAGATGATTTTTTCCACTTCTCCAGCAGCATCAGCTCAGCATATTGTCTTCTCTGCCCTGGAAGAATACAGGGAAGAATGCCAAGATGAACATCAGTTTGAACTCCACAGGGGTGATTTTGCTATCGAGGAGCTTTTGTTGAGGAAGACAGGTATGGAGATACCTAGATTTAATGAGCAGTGCTGGTAGAATTAATAAATCTTCTCAATACTCCCTGAAGCAGCTGCTCTATTTTGAAATAATGAGCATATGGTTTCATTATATTTCATTGATTTGATCCCCTTCAGCTAAAGAAATATTTCAGGGGAATGCAAACAACTTACAGAATTTCTGCATATTTCTAACTCCTTTTATTTTTCTTGGCTAAACAGAAAGCTGACTAGCATGTAAAAGGAAGAGCCAGAGGCAGCATTCAGATTCCTTAATACGGGTTGTATGAGGGGCAATGGGGCCTCTGACAATAACGAGGACTTGTGTGTGCCTTGAAGTTACAACGCTTGTGGGTTCCCTTAAAGGTTTTGATTCTGTGAAAGAAACAAGCTCAAGCTGGACTCACCCTACTTATAAGCTGTATTCTTTATTTAGAATTTCTCTCCAGAAGCAAGGGACGGGAAGGGAGGAGGGTGAGAAAGCATCAAAGCAGCTTGTTAATCTAACACATTCAAAATTTACAGAAAGAAAGGAAGTTGCGGGCTAATTTTAAATTGTCTACAAGAACAAACCTTTCAAAGCAAAGCAAAACATGTTTTACTTTCTCAGGTGCTAGAGCTGTTTCCCCACCCAGCTGTTTTGAGGGGAAACTGTATTCAATATTTTATCCACTGTGCATCCTGTTACTGACGTTAGAAAACTGAATTCTGAAGTGAAAGTGAAGTGAAAGTCAGTTGCATTTTTTTATAAGATCTTTCTGGAAACCGATTTCTGGCAGCTGCAAGCCACAAGCTATCTTTTTAAAGGAGCCAAAATAAATAAGGAAAATTTACATATGTTTTCGTTAGGTAACTGGATAGTATTGGCAGCTCTGGGGTCTGGAGGGCAGGAGCCATTCCTGGAAAGGCTGGTGACTGGCAGGGAGGTACTATGCTCTGCTCTGTCAACAGAGGGGAAGACGTACATTCTGCTTTTGGTTACTCGGCTGCATTCCTTATTTGTTGCCACTACAGTATTCTGCAATGTGCATATAGTTGTATGTTCTACCTGTATATGTATATGTTCTATATGTATATATATATTTGTGTAGGTATAAGTATACACATGTATAGCTATACAGTATATATTATAGCTTTTAGGAACAGCAATTCATGTAATAACAGTTGATGAGATCGTGTTTCTTTACCTGAAAAAGCATTACAATATTGCTGAAAGTACTTAAATTTCCCTTTTATTTTTTCATTTTAATAAAATCTCATTTTAAGAATCACATTTTCCCATGCTGGTATTTTAGAAGGAAAAAAATCCAGCTGTTTTGTGATGCTGCACCAGCTTACTTTTTCTGCTGCTGCAAATGCCTAGTGTTGCATCATGTAATTATTGACATTGTGAAACCAAAGCAAAAGGATTCACTTTCGGGTCTTCGCCACATTTGAACCAATAAGCTATAATTGTAGATCCAGGCCTATAAACTACAAGACCAAAAGGAAGCTCATGGTGGTGTTTTTCATACATAAGAATTCAGTGCTTCTTAGGACAAGAGGCTGTATACTTCAATTTCTTTCCTGCAGAAATAAAAGTGGTCTGTGTTCTGATTGCAAATTGATACTAGGATCAGTCAAAGCAATCTTTTTCTCTCTTACGGCAAGTAAAATAAACTTGAACATCACAAAAAGTGAAACAACTCCATCACAAAATACCAGTCTTTAGAAAGTAAATTAATCTCCTTTGCCCTTAAAATGTATCAGAAATATTACATTTGTTATCAAACTAAATTACAAAATTTATTTCAGCCTCTGTGGTCCTTCAGAGATTGTGGCAGAGTGATGTC
Source organism: Balaeniceps rex (assembly GCA_013401315.1). NCBI lineage: Eukaryota > Metazoa > Chordata > Aves > Pelecaniformes > Balaenicipitidae > Balaeniceps > Balaeniceps rex. The sequence continues at coordinate 17,025 of VYZW01010776.1, read as the reverse complement.
TGCTCTTTATTTCTGACATGCAAGTGGCAGGGAGACAGATGAATGCAGCACCTCTCTTTTTGTGACATAATCCATACATTATTAATTTTTGTTGTTGTTGTTCTAAAGCTGTGAAACAGACGCCGTTCTGAACTGAAAATCACTGTTCCGATATGAGCAGACGCAGTCCCTGAGCTACCCGGTCAACTAATTAATGCTGCATAATTTAATAAAGGATGGTAATTACTCAGTTTTCCCTATCTTGTTCCCCTCCCTGCTAATGATAACATTATCGAGCTTAGGCAGGGGGTAGTGAGCATGTGTGTGTGTGTAGGGAGATAATTTACAATGAAAGAGGATGAGTAAGCAGATGAAGAAGGAAATGGTTCGATTCAGGAACAGGCTTCCAAAATCTTTTAATTTCTTATTTAGGGGGGATCTGCAGAATGGCAAAGTGTTAAGTAGAATAATAGCGATGACAGAGTCATTAAAAGAGGTAGAGGGAAAGTAAAGGAAAAATGTTAATCTTCTGTGCATTTATTTATCAAATGTTGCTTTACGGTTCATTTTTATTCAAGTCTTGGTTAGGGGGCAAATGTACCTGTGGACAGAAAGGGAAAGTCTCCACAGGCTTTTTCCTCTCTCCCTTGTTACCTCTGAGTGGGCAATGGATGATGTCAATTATAGCAGGATCAATCTCAGCAGCAGAGATAGTTCCTTTAGGCATTCTTCAGTAGTCCCACCATATGGTGCAAGTTTTTCCGTATTCAAAGGAACGTGCCAAAAGGTGCTGCAAGCAGCAATACATTAATCCAAACTTCTGAAAACTCAGCCTGGCACATAAATTCTCTTTTACATAAAACATCTCAGAGGATTCCTAGCACACCTGTATACCCTCTGTCCAACTAACAGATTATTTAATTCATTACAATCTGGTCACATAAATTCTACATTTTTACTCTTTTCATTAGGTCAATGCTCAAAGGCTTCTCAGAATAATTTTTTTCTTTTTTTTTAAGTAAGAAGATGCTAAGCAATAGCAAGCTTTATAATAACTGCATTGCTGGCAAAATCTGATAAGATGAAGAAGAAAATGGAGAGTTTTTTCTGAGTTAACAAGATTTACCTGTTTAAAGTACATATTCATTGCATTATCATCTTAGAATCTGAATTGCTGTATTATTGCTTTTAATGTCTGAATTTTTAACTATATTTGGAGTGTAAATGTCTAATTGAGGAAAAGTTGATAAATAAGTGATAACATAAACTCTTCATTACGCAACTTCAGAACTTTTTGAACAACTTTCTATTGGTAAACTTTAGATTACTGTTTAAGCGGCAAATCTTAATTTAAGGAATGGTATGTGAAACTTTATTTTTTCTTAAGTTTTCCACAGATGTAAAAATATGTTTTCAGGCCACAAAATAGACTGACATGGATGAAACTGGTTTCAATTGGGAACCTGTAAACCTAAACTCATATAGACCAACCTCTCACATTCAGCTTAATTCTGAACACACTTAGCCACCTTCTCAAGGAGGAACAAGGACACTATGAAGGATACTTCAGTGGGCAAAGAAATAGTATCTTCTCTTACCTGCAGCAGGTTTTTAAGAGGCTTTGTCTCCTGGGCCTCTTATTTATTTCCTACTGAGCCCACTCTTCCTTCTAAGCAATAGATTATCATAAAAGAATTACTTCTTTTCAAAAATGAAAATTCTTCTCTATTTCTTATTTACCTGAATATGCTTGGCAGGTTGATCAGAGGCAGAGAATGTAAAACCTCCTTTTTTTTTTTTCCTTTTCCTTTTTGCTGATTCTAGAAATTAAGACAAGGACAGCCGTGCAGCAACTGCTCCAGATTAGCTGTTCTGTACCTGACATGGAAGAGATAGAAGACATATTCAGGTGTTTCTTTTCCCCATTTGCCAAACCAGCCCAGAGGAAAGACAAAGGATGTCTATACACATTCTGCAGCTGAGGCAAGGGAGAGAAAGACACTAGAAGAACTGAGGTTTTCCTCCCAGTCTTATTTCCCATCAATCTACTCATACATTCTTCTTCTAATGGGACAGGCAAGGAACAGCAATAAAGTTTTAAATAATATTTTTTTCTTTCTGAAGCCTTGAAAGCTCCTTAGCATCCATTATATGCACTTGTCGTGGTTTAGCCCCAGTCGGCAACTAAGCACCACGCAGCCGCTCGCTCACCCTCCCCCTCCCCGATGGGATGGGGGAGAGAATCAGAAGGGCAAGAGTAAGAAAACCCACGGGTTGAGATAAGAACAGTTTAATAATTGAAATAAAATAATAATAATAATAATAATAATAGTAATAGTAATAATAATGATAATAATAATAATAATTGTAATGAAAAGGAGAACGAGAGAGACAAACAAAACCCAGGGAAAAGAAAACAAGTGATGCAACCGCTCACCACCCGCCGACTGACACCCAGCCAGTCCCCGAGCAGCGATCGCTGCCTCCCAGCTAACTCCCCTCGGTTTATATACTGAGCATGACGTCATATGGTATGGAATAGCCCTTTGGTCAACTTGGATCAACTATCTAGGGCTGTGCCCCCTCCCAACTTCTTGTGCACCTGGCAGAGCATGGGAAGCTGAAAAAGAAAGTCCTTGACTAGTCTAAGCATTACTTAGCAACAACTAAAACATCAGTGTGTTATCAGCATTCTTCTCCTACTAAATCCAAAACACAGCACTATGCCAGCTACTAGGAAGAAAAGTAACTCTAACTCAGCTGAAACCAGGACAGCACTATACCATGAATCAAAGCTCCTCAGGTCTCTGTTTTTGTTAAACCAATCTCTTGAGACCATACATGCTTGGAGTACCATAGTAACACAAATCACAGTTCAGTTCCTTAGGTCTAGGAAAATAAAATTTCATTAAAAAACCAAATACCAGAAAAAATATATAACAAATTTCCACGCAAGATCTGGTGAAGAACATCAAGTGTTGTGTTTTAGAAATGAAAGGTACTTAAATAGTGTAACCAGTAACTAATGTCTGTGATCTAAAGACAGTCAGAGTCTTTATCATGACAGTCATTCTGGATGTGATGGTAAAACATACAGCAATAGACTAAACAAAGAAATATTAATGTATTTACAAGCATGAACATGAGGAATGTAAGTGTAAATCACCTCACACTTCAGGAAGAACCTGGGAATAGAGCAGGTTAAAGCTTCTGATAACAGCAACAGAACTGTTTAAGACAAAATACAAATTTCTTAAAATCACTCCAGTTTCACCAGAAGGTTTAATTTTCCTTCTGACTGGGTGGTCATTAGAAACCTGATAGCTGAAATGTGCATATAATCGGTGGTTTTAAACAAAGGGAAGTCTGAAAGGGCAGATACAAAGAGAAGTCTGAAACCAGCCAAATCATCCTGGCTGCAGAAGATTAATAGCTCTTTAAAAATGAGTAATGCCAATTTCCAATGACTTGGCTAAAGGTAACTAAATATACTCGGGTAGGAAAAGATGAGTATTCCTTCGAATCTTGTCAGGAATTAAATTCATGAAGTGTTGAGTTGCCTCTCCTGTCAGCAAGCGGGGTAGCCCATGACTGGGCTTGGACCATGGCTTTCTTTTCATTACAAGAGACACTCTGGCCTCATTTTGGCAGCGTATGCATACATGCACTGAATTATAAACACCTGCTTAGTAAGATTCAAGTATACTCAAGTATACAAAATAAAGCTATACAACTCTCAGCAGAGAAATCTGCCTGAAATCCCTCACAAACAAAACATAACTGGAAGTGCAGTCGTCCCACCTCACAATCCCATCAATTTAGGGAAAAAAATGTTTAAAATTAATATATCCCTTTTATTTTACTGTAACCTTGCCATGACTATACTAGAACACAGTCTGATTCCACTAGCTCTGAGCAGAGCAGGCTTGAGGATTTAGTATGTCATATTGTGACAGGACCATTTTGGTATATGTTAAACATTATGTGCATCTGTCATGTTGCATATAGATAACACCAAGAACAAAAAATTGCATTTCAAAAAGATTTTCGGGTTTCAAGCCATGTTCATTTTGTATGAAATCTAATGTTTGTTTTGTACAAAATCTAAAATATAAAACCTCTTTGTCAAAATTATTTTAAAGATGTTTTGCATCCACTGAAACAGTGAAACAAAGAAAACCAAGACATTTTATTATGAAAATGTGAAAATAGAATGTTTTTAAAGTATCAGAACTTTTCTCCTTCTCCTTTTTTCTTCTTCAGAAGGAATGTATCAGGGAAGTAGAGACATTCATTGACAGACCACAATTTACTATCAAGGTGTTTCTGACAAGCTGTAGTATGAAGATTAATTTGCTTTATTTTTTGGTCTGCCAGTACCAAACATAAAATAGAGAAATGCAACTGCATTACTAAACTAGATTAACTTAGACTTCTCATCTTTAACTCTAAAGCCTATAGATGCATCTCCATGGTAAGATACATGGTTATATGCAAATACCTGACCTAGTGACTCCAACTGATTTCCAGGCAAGAAAAATATTGTCCTCTTTCTAAGTTTCCAGTAGTGTCATTTGTGCTTTGTATGGTTACAGTGTTCCTTCCCCTCAGGCTTGCTGACCTAAACCTTCACTGGAAAAGGGCTATTTTTCATTGCTAATATGTGTTAGTAATTAAAGAACATTTCTGAATTTCTTCCTTAGAAATTAGGTTAATTGGTACTTTAAAGCAACAAGTGTAAATTTTAAACAAGACTGGACTGCAACAACAATGCAAAATAAAGCAATACTACAGCAACAATAGCAATAAAAAAAAAGATAATCATTCATGCAATTAGAATCTTTTAGGGGATAGAATTGTTATAATAGTTCAAACCCAGTACCAGAGTTTATTAACCCTCTAAAATAGTCTCTATTGGGCAAGACATTTATTAATAGAAATAAATAACAATATCTTGACCCAAGAAGCTTTAAAGGAGATGAAATGCCTGTAGACTGAAGTAGAGCTTTCATAAACTCTGAATTCTTGAGCCAGAAATCTTTCTCCAGTTTTATTGGAAGTGAATCTCGGATGTTACCTTATAAAATTGCAGACATAAAATACAATTTACAAGTTGTTTCATGGTTACAAATTAATATGTAATATGTTGATAGTCATTTGATAGCTCTAAATGAGCAATCAAAAATGTTTCAATGAAACAAAGCATCACTATTTCATATTATGAGTCTGAATAGTGAAAAGCCTCTTATAACAAGGCAAAGAATGTATTAAAGTAATAAAGAGAGTGTTGTGTCTCAAACATTCATGAACTAAGTCTTGGGGAGCTTAACTCTATTCAGTCCACAGCAACCAACATTGCATGGCTAAATCTTTGTAGGACTTAGAAGACGGCATACCTTTTGCAGGAGGTGTGTGTGTATTTTGTTTGTTGCAGGTTGTAGCTCATTTTTAATATGAAAATATCACAGAAAGAAATCATTCTCTCTAAGACTTGTTTTGATAGCACATAGTGGTTATGAATATTATTGCTTATGGATAACACAGCAGGAGAATACACAGAATCTGATCGTAATAGCTAGCAGAAGATGACAGGTCCTAGTTCTGCTTCTCAGTTTGTCTCTTCATATCAATTGCCATTATAATTCCTATCAATCTATCCCCCTATGTTCTGATTTACACCCAACTGCTAAATATGTTCTGTACTCTACTCTCGAATTACCAGTTATCCTTTTCTTGACACAAAGCTACTTGTTATGGATATTATGGAAATGTTATAATATGAGCGGTTTTATTTAAAAAAAAAAAAATTACACTATTGGGAGCCCAGGTGCTGTGTGATTCAGTGAGCAGATGCTTTCAAAAGTGGCACAATGCATTTTTCTACTGTGCTTTTAGAAGAATTTTACTGTGATCTTAGCATTCCATACTGCTTTATTGTGCATAAATATCTCCTATGTCTTCTACCCTTAGAGGTAGATGAGTGGCAGTTCTTCAGTTCTTGAAATGGAGGATGACACGTGTTATTTCATCTCATTTACTCAAAGAAAGCATAGAAGGGGAAAAAAGTTGCTATGGACTTCAAACACCTGCCAGTGACAAGTTACTTCAGATCCCCTTTGGAACTATTAATAGCCACTGCTGCAATTTCAGCTCTTCCCAAGTGAGGGGAAACATTTTAAATGAACTAGTGCAGTGGGTGGTGAGAAACTCCTTGATGCATCTCATGCATTTTTCATAATTATTTTATGCAATTATTTGTAAAGAAAGAGTGCAACAGCACAGATTCCCTTTCAATTCCTTAAACTCCACCTGACTACACTTTAATTTCCTTATCAGTTCTTCTAAGCAATGTACACGTTACTGTTTTTCTGTAGGTTTTGAGCATCTGATCTGGAGATTAAAATTGTAATAACAGTTCACAGCACAAAGTCACCCTGAGCTTTGCTGGCGTGGGGTGGGGGAAATCTGTGCCTTCCCTCCTGAGATGACTCAGAACTGATGTAAGGTGGAAGCTGAGTCTCAGATGACTGCATGAAATTTGTTTCACAGAGCTCAAGGAATCCTGGTCAATCTGCCCCACTTTATCTAGCGTTTTGCTCTCTTCAAGCTTCAGTTTGCACTTGAGGCTAAAGAGGAGGCTGGAAAAGAAGCCAGAATGTTGGCAAGACAAAAGTGGCATCAGGACTGATACTCTCTGCCAGTCAACAGATATTTTTCTACAGGGTAAGGATATTTCCCTGTAGGTTTTCTGTTGCTAGTTTGTTTATTAAAAATAGTAATAATTTTCAGTCTGGTCCATACAACATGTCGGCAGTAAGAACACTTCAAGTAAAGAATATTGTCAGCAAGGTCCATGTTAACAGGCATAACTTCTGAAAACAGAATAGTCATGCCCTTGCTTAAAACCTTGCCAGTTAGTTATATGAGGCAGCTGCCATTACTGTGGTATTTCAGAGCTCTTCCTGAGGCAAAAACTGCTGCAAGTGCAGTCGTAATTTTATTTAGTTATGGACGAAATTGGAAAATGTTCAGTTGCAGCCAACAAAAATTTTACCTAAATGCTGAGAAAGCATCAAGCTGGTTTCCTGGCATATTCAGAAAGGTCATGGAAAGTCAATTCCACAGGTGGTGTTTTTGTGAAGAGAACTAACTGGTAGGAAAGGGTGGAAGTGATTAATCGTGTGTGTTGTGTTGTATGTGAATGTCTCATTTTTGCAGATGTGGTGGGTTGATGTTGGCTGGACGCCAAGTGCCCACCAGAGCTGCTTTGTCGCTCCCCTCCTCAGCTGGACAGGAGAGAGAAAATATAATGAAAGGCTCATGGGTCAAGATAAGGACAGGGAGAGATCACTCATCAATTACTGTCACAGGCAAAAGTAGACTCGACTTGGGGAAATTAATTTAATTTACTACCAATCAAATCAGAGTAGGATAACAAGAAATAAAATGTAATCTTAAAAACACCTTTCCCCCACCCCTCCCTTCTTCCCGGGCTTAATTTCACTCCCAATTTTCTCTACTTCCTCCCCCACAGCGGCACAGGGGGAAGGGGAATAGTGTTGCAGTCAGTTCATCACGCGTTGTGTCTGCCACTCCTTCCTCCTCAAGGGGAGGACTCCTCACACTCTTCCCCTGCTCTAGCATGGGGTCCCTCCCATGGGAGACAGTCCTTCACTAACTTCTCCAACATGAGTCCTTCCCACAGGCTGCAGTTCTTCACAAACTGCTCCAGCTTGGGTCCCTTCCACGGAGTGCAGTCCTTCAGGAGCAGACTGCTCCAGCATGGGTCCCCCACGGGGTCACAAGTCCTGCCAGCAAACCTGCTCCAGTGTGGGCTCCTCTCTCTCCACAGGTCCACGGGTCCTGCCAGGAGCCTGCTGCAGCACAGGCTTCCCATGGGGTCACAGCCTCCTTCGGGCACATCCACCTGCTTTGACATGGGGTCCTCCACAGGCTGCAGGTGGATATCTGCTCTGCCGTTAACCTCCATGGGCTGCAGGGGGACAGCCTGCTTCACCATGGTCTTCTCCACGTGCTGCAGGGGAATCTCTGCTCCGGTGCCTGGAGCACCTCCTCCCCCTCCTTCTTCACTGGCATTGGTGTTCGCAGTTGTTTCTCTCACATATTCTCACTCCTTTTTCCGGCTGCAGTTGCACAGGGGTTTTTTCCCCCTTCTTAAATATATAATCCCAGAGGCGCTACCATTGTCGCTGATGGGCTCTGCCTTGGGCAGTGGTGGGTTCATCTTGGAGTAGGCTGGCATTGGCTCTATCGGACATAGGGGAAGCTTCTAGCAGCTTCTCACAGAAGCCACCCCTGTAACCCCCCAGCTACCAAATCTTGCCATGAAAACCCAACAGAGCAGAATTTGTATATGCATTTGAGGAGCAGAACCAGTGAGGCTGATATCATGAAGGAAATGAGCCATCTTGAAAGTTATGGCTTGTAAAGCCTCACTGGAATATCATGTCTGTCAGTAAATAAAACACCCATGACCAAAACTGTCATCCAAACCAACTGCTCTCCTTACTGCAAGATGAGCTGTATTTGCTAGGCATGTGTCAGAAGAGGTTTATTATGTCATCTTATATACCTTGTGGTATCCAAGATGTGTGCACAAAGACAACAGATATAATAAAGGATCTGTTATCCGCCTTAAGTCTTCTGGAACAGCAGCTGGCAGACAGCTGAGATGCTTTAGGGGACAGAAAATGACAAGAAGAACCTATGTGTAAGCCAAAGAATCTCACTGTTTGACTGTGAATGTTTCCTGCCCTCTGAGCAATGAGCCTACCATGTCCAGGATTCCCCAGTGCTTGGTGGCTCAGTTTCTATTCCTGCCTATGTTCAGGTAGAATTCAAAAGAGATGTTTCTCCCAAAACCTCCCAAACCTGCACATTCTAAAGTGATCATGTTAATTTATCATGGTCTACAATTTGAGGAACTCACCTGTGAGTGGTAAAACTAATTTTCTCACTTAGCCTGCAAGAACTTGCATCCACTCTTTTTCACATGTTAAATAGGACTGAGGAAGATCAAATCAAGCAGCAGGTTTTGCTTTGCAGGTTCTAGCTTAGAAAATCTGGGTCTTGCCCCTGAAACAAAGGAAAGTCACCATCATTGATAACTTCTTTGAAATGTATTAAGGAATCTGAGATACATTTAAGGAACATAATAATCTGCTTCAAACATCTTGGTGGACTTGCATCTTTTTAGATGATGGAAAAGGGATCGGAACAAAAGAGGTAAGGAAACAAAGGCATCAAAAAGCAGCGATAAGCAGCACAACAAGAATCCTGGAGCTGCTCAAGGGGAGCCCATAAGCTGTGTCCCTGCAGAAGACACAACCGTCCTTCTTCAGACATGGATGAAGGGAAATATGGAGGGTTTGGGCAGGAGTAGGCTTTAAAACTTTCTTAGTCACTAACTTTTGCATTCAGATTCAGTCAAGACCTTGCCCCACAGTAATAACATAATTTCCTAAATTTTCCTGCACTAGGAAGAAGTCTGGTGCATACTTAGTTTCCTTTCCTTTCTTATTTCTATCATCTGTTTTCTTTTCAGTTGAATATTCTGCCACACACTTTCTAGTTTCCTGTTATAATCTGAACAGGAAGATTACTGAATGATCAGTGAGGTAGAAATCATCATCCAACATCTGAAAGCTTTCATTTACCTCAATGAACATTTACTGTTACACAGTTTAGTCTAAGGAGGAGTCAGAAGAGTATGAAGGGGATCTACAGTGCTTAGTCATGAAGTAGAATCATCCATTTTCATTGCACACGTAATTAATTTAAAACTAATTCTCTTTTCATCAAGTAGCACTTCCTGGAGTTTGAATTCCATGTGCATCATTGATGTAAGACAGAAATAGCATGGTGTGAAAGGCCTGGGTCTTATCAAAAGTTTTCAGACCCAAACCATGAAAAACAGTAGGGAAGAGTTGGGGAATATTGCCTTGGAAATCTGATGCTGAGAATCAAGATCTCATGCAACGGTGAGAATCAGGTTGTAAGTGGCATTTGGAAATTTCTATGATGCTGGAGTCATATCTTAAGTTTCAAGAAGAGAAGTGCAAGACTCAAAAAAAGTAGAAGATACAATAGAGGTTATATTACAATAACAATATTCACTGAGATACACTTAAGGAATATACCACTGCTTCATACATCTTGGTGGAAGTGCAGCTTTTGGGAGGATGGTGCAGTAAATTTCAGGGATAGGAACAGAGAAGGTAGAGGAACAAAGGCACTGGAGAGCAAAGGTATGAAGGGCTTGATGCAAGGGCTTCAACTATGTCCTCTGAAAGGTATATCCTCAAGTTTAGATAAACCACATGCGTTCTCTTTATATCTGCTGGAGAGAAAGACATTCTTCTAAACAATTATTCAATCCATCTATCTTAAATGCTTGTTGTATGAGGGATTTAGTCACCTGTTGGAGCTGCTCATCACTGTTGACTAGAGAACCTGGTTAGAAAAACACATCATTTTTAGATGGCAAGATGTTAAAAAGTGAAAAAAAAGAGGCATGCACTATACCTGCTGTCTTTCATATTTAGTCAGTTGCTTTTTTGAAGATGGGGAGTTTTTCATTAGGATAAGAACACGCATTGCTTGGTAGGTTAAATGCAGCCAGACTCCTCATGCACTGCTGCAGAATATCTACTAGTAGCAAGAAATTAAGATGGAAGTGTTGGGATGAAAGGCTGTACATGGAGAAAGAAGAAAGAACTTTTTAAAATATAAATTAATTCAAAAACAATGGTTGAGTTACTTTTAAAACATGATTTTTCTCACAAGGCACCTACAACATATTACATAGTGTTTCCATTTACAATTATTTCCATTTATTCTTTGGTTGTGAAGATTCACCTGTCAGCAGATGCTCACTTAACAGTGCAAAGAAGTGGGATTTCTGTAGTGACTGATACATTTTGGACTGATGTACATGAAGTGGGAAAACTGTGAACAATTATACTGAAATCTGGTTTAGAACATAAAAAATGCTGCATCAGTTGTCTGACAATGTAGGTTCTTTTTAGCATCTGACCTTCTAGGTGGAATGATGACTGTCGAGACATAGTAAGGTTGTTCCTTTTAGCGAAAGACCTGAAAGAGAGAAATACATGAAAGTAATGTTACTCATGCACACCCTTCCTGCACAGCAGTGTTGTGATCAGACGGATGTCTTTGTCTTAGCACGCCTTTACTACTAAGTAATGAACATAGGTCCATTTCCTACATGCCTGCAAGAAAAAGAAAAAGAAAAAAAAATCATGAGGAACCAGCCCTTTGTGCTAATCAGGTCCATTTCAAAAATACTGAAATTGCATCCTGAAATGATATTCACTTCCAGTCAAGTTGGAGTTCTTATCACTATGGAGATACTAAAAGTCCTGCAAGATTCGGCCTTCTGCGTGCCATGTGTGTGATCCCATCTCTCTTGGAAACCTGTGGAAATATCAGAATACACAAAGTTTGTTTAAGCCAGAAGTTTAAGTCTTTGTTTAAGTCTTCAAAAAGCAAAATGTTTTTTCAAAGAGAAAAGGAATAATCAGAAATAACGGTAGATTAGGATTGGGTTGGATATTAGGTAAAGAACAGCCTACACTATGAGGATAATTAAAACCTGGAATAGATTGCCCAGGGAGGAGCATAGTAAACATCCATGGGGAGCACAGGGAATGTGGAGGGTTTTCTCTTGCCTTGTGTTTAAAGAATAGGTTATGCAAGGTTCTTTCAAGAATGGTTCTAAGACAGTTGTTCCTGCTGTGGTCAAGCAGTTGAACTAGATGATCTCTCAAGGTCTTTCTGAGTTCTATATTCTACAATTTTATGAAATCCAAGTGATTTGTTAGCACAGAACTGAAAAACTGTGTTAACGTAGGTGGCAATTAACACATACATAGTTATTTCCAAGTTGAGGTTGAATAGATTATGTCATTTAATGCAAGCACATAGATATAAACATATGCTTGCCTATTGAGAAAATTGAAACTCCTATTTGTAGGGAAATGCTACTTTTATCAGAAATTATCAAAAGACCTCTGTGCATTTGTATTAAAAAAGACAGCTCAGATTCTGAAAGCATTTGGACATTATGAATCTTCTACTTCATGACTCCAGGAAAATTGAAATAAGGAATTTTGGAAATCCCTTAGATGTAGCAAGCTTTTAGGATTAGGCTGATAAAACCCCTTTTTACTTACCTCAATGAGTATCCTCATTTGTGCACCAGAGAAATGCATTTGATCCCAATAACTAGCTAAGAAGCAATCTCAGAAGTGCACAGGCTTAGAGCTGACTGACATCCAGGCAAAAAGGTGCCTTGTGCTATATGGATCTTGGGGCTCAGGGAAGTCTTGATGTTGCAGATGCACTTGCTAAGCTTTTTGTCTGCAACTCTCTCTACTTCTGAGTTATTATGGCATTGCAGAGCCTGGACATTTAATCTACTACATCTTCTCACAGAAGACAAAGATAAATAAAATGTTCTTGTGCTTAGGAAGACCAAGCAAAAGTCATAGTAGTTTTCAGACCATTCTGGTCTTCACCTTGCCAGGATTATACCCCACAGCTGTCCAGCTTCTTCCTGAATTTTGCCTTCATCCTGTTTCATCTAGTGTATGAAATTTAACATGTGAAATTGTAATAATGTGATTTTAATTTGTGGAGAAAAATGAGAGAGAAAATTGACTTTATATGGAGTTAGCTTAGAAATAACTATGACAACTTTTTCTTCCAAAATACTGTCTATAACAGACTTCATAATTTAATGAAAACTAAATTGTATTTATTAATATGTCTGTATTTTTTTTTATTACGGCAGTCTGTAACATCTTTGTTTCCTTATGTCTGCCCAGAATTGCATGTAGCACTGAAAGCAAAAGCTAGTTTACATGCCTCCTAATCTGAGACACAATCTCATTTAGTTTAATTCCATGGAGTACTCTGTATCACTTGCCAGTGAGTCCATAACTTTATTCAGACGGTTCTTCAGTAAGGCCCAGTAAGCACTCATAGCATGGTTATGCATGGATATTTTCTCAGGATTTGGCTTCAGTTCAGAAAGCATTAAGACAGTATTGTGAGTGAGAGTTCTGAAAGCCTTCCCAAAGCCAATATAACTNGCACTGCTATCAAAACAAAACATTTTGACAACAATTCCAACGTTAATCATGTTCTTCATACCGCATCCAGCACCTATATCATTAATATTTGCAAATAATACTTAAGACTTTTGTCCCTCTCACTAAGAGTCAACAGCAAGTGGAGTGTCAGGCAAAGAAAATAGGGTGTCAGGAAGGGTACGCTGACAACACAAAGAGGTACTATTAAGAAATGTGCAAATGTGCAGTTGTTAATGTTAGAGATGTAATGAAGCCAGAAGACTGACTGGATTGCTGTGTTGTGCAGCAGAGAAATAAAGAGGTAATGCGTCAGGCATGAGCAGCTCTGCTCTGTAACAGAGGAGTCTTCACATTTTCTGATAATACCTAAGTTTTCTAAAAGAGCAAGAATGTGTTGTGGGGATTTTTCATTTAATTTTTTTAAATCCTCATTCAGTATTCACTACAACTTGAAGACAAACCCAAGAAGTTCTGTGTTGAGTTGTATGCACAGATCCACAGATTTCATGAACATTTCTCAGATTCAGTCCTAGACTAGAAATCTTTCGGCATTCTGGCCTTTCACTTTCTTATGAATAAAGATTATACCAAGTTCTTCATGAGACTGTGACCCACCATAGGCTTTGTGAGACTATTTTGTAACTTGATGGTATGGTTCAACCACTTGAACATCTCAGAAACTTTTTGGAAATAGTTCTGAATAATTCTGCCTGATTTTTAATACCTTCCAGGATTTACCAGGCTGTAAGAAAACACAGAAATAACCTCTCCTGTGGAATACTTCTCCTTCTCATGTTCTAAAGAGGAGAAGTACAGCAAACTGAACACATTAATCATCTGGAAAGGTAGGAAACAGAGCTTAGCCCAGCACTGGGAATTATGAGATCTGGGTCATATACCCTTTGACAAATTGTGTTCCTGTTGACA
>VYZW01010774.1:7467-20081 GCA_013401315.1 Balaeniceps rex | reverse complement strand
GATAGCATAGGATAGGATAGGATAGGATAGGATAGGATAGGATAGGATAGGATAGGATAGGATAGGGAAGGGAAGGGAAGGGAAGGGAAGGGAAAAGAAACAAGATTCAGGAAATGTAATCCCCAAAGTTGAAAGATAAAGCACAATTTTTAAAAGTTTAAAACAATCTTGACAGCCAGTACTCTAAGCCTGCCCTATAGATCTATACAATATTATGTTCTTTTTAACTTTTCCACACTTGTACCAGCCCAGTCCAGACCAATAGCGTGCTTTGGTACACACATACGACACCTTCAGAATTTCCTTAGCCACTGCAAAATGAATGAAAATATATTCAGGGCTGTATATTAAGGTATTTGAGAGCCCATGAAAGACAAGAGGAGATGAAGTTACTTGGAAAAAAGTAGGGTACAATTTTCCACTGGAAAAAAAAATCTCAACCTCCTTTCCTGGAAGTTGATTTTATTTTATTTCATTCTTTGTGAGAGCACCATCAGCAAATCATTGTTAACAGTGTATTGAAAATTAAACAAAATAATAAAGTGGTGGTAAAGGAATCCAGAAGTAAGTCCTACCTCAGTGGAAAAGAGAGTGAAACGGATATTAATATTTAATGTGGTGAAGGTGACAAGTGAAATGAGTACTCATTTCCCCTCTCCTTGGTACTGTGCAGAGATATGCACCTCCTCACTCACACACGCACATTGATGCCCACATTAGCCATGGATAGGAAAAGCTTTTCCTCATCTGGCTTCTGCATTGAACTAAAGACCTCATTTAGCAAACACATAAACACATGGTTACCTTTATGCAGGCACTTAAATCCCAGTTTTCAGTGAGATTTACACATGAATAATTACACAGTCATGTAGTTAATTGATTTGGTTGTTAGGAGCACGTCTCACAAGGTTCTGAGTGATCAGACCACTTGAGAATGGGATTACTTTTGAGGACATTAAATCTTTAGGATTAGTTTTGAAGCATTTTATAGACTGAAACTACTCCTAAGGAACCATAAAACTTGTTTTTCTGATTAGATTAAACACAATAACGTAAAATAGTGGTACACACAGATATAAATAAATATAATCCAGCCACTGCTAATGAGATTGTTGGTCTTGTTAAAGCATGTAGAGGACATAGAGGCCATAGGACCTATATCAATAAAGCATGTAAAACCTTGCTGTGCACTAGTTAACTAAAGTTTTACTTGGGAGGAAAGGAGGGCAGGGTGTGAAGGTGTCAGACAACTGCTGAATTCAGTGTTGGCCACTGGATTTCAAGAACAAGAGGTGAACCAACTATACAGAGTTCAGAGGAAAGGAGCAAGAAAGATCAGAAGTCCAGCGAACATGGCCCATGAGGGCAGACTGAGGGATTTACACTTACCTATTCCAAAAGAAGGAATATATGTGTATAAACTTGTGTATAATATGTATATATGCAGAATTTAGAAAAATGATAAAAGGTTTTTTCCATGAGATATCATTAATCCTACTACCAACAGAATCCAATTTCAAATCTTTCTCAAGGATGATGGAATACTAAGTGTCCTTGTCTTTGCTATTATGACGTGTCTCCAAAATATGCCATGATTTCAAGAAAAGACCTCCAGAGCTTTCTTTTTCCTAATTCTGCAGCTCCTATACTACCAGAAGGAATGATGGCCATCTCAACCTTTACAGGGTAGGACATCCTGATGTTCAGACTTAGGGAATATGGGTTCAGAGAGTGGATGTGTAGGGGTACTCTATGACTTTAGTCATTTTACCTAATCTCATCCAGTTTCTTAGTGAACTCATCTAATTTCTTTCTGCCTCCTTTCTTATTTCTTAGATGGACATAGTATTCTTTTCTTCTGTGTCTGACCAGTTTTATCTGTTCATATGGGACAATTCATGGGGTGGGACTCTCTTTCCCATACAATTAAAGAGCACGTAGTATAGTGACTGGAAGTTGGAGAGCAATATGACAATATGTACCTGTCTTTGATTGCTCCACAGAAGAAGAAATCAATCCTGCCCCTTTCTCTTTTACTTAGAACATAATAGTCCTGATGGATTTTTAATGTCCCCTAGTCCCAGGATGTGAAATGTACCAAATTCTCCATTTTAAGTTCTCCAAGGCATTGTGTCCATAATGTTCCCGGGCTAATAAATGAACAGGATTTATTAATATATTTGTCTGCTTTATACCTCTTCTCAGTAAATTTGTGCCTCAGCGTTGACTACTGGTTTCTTCCTTGAAAAAACTAATGATGGGAGGAATTTGGCTCCAGGGTTTGGTTGTAAAAGTTTTACTATATTCTAAATCCAGAGCCTCTTGACAGCTGGCAGCATGGATTTCACCCTCTGACAGGGTATTGGTTTCCTGGCAAGTTGAAGCTGATTAAATTATTTTCATATTATTCTAAATGAGTCTTAGAGAGTCTGTGGTGATTGGATGCTTCAGCAATGCCATAAACTTGGACACCTGCTAAGCAGCTATGAAATATGAAGAATTATGGAGCAGTTTTGATGAGTACAAGATGANAATGGATTTAAATGAATTCTGAAAAAGAACAGTCTTATATGCGTTGAATCACGTCATACCCATCCCCAGTTATATGAAACAGACTGCAGGCAATGAAAATTTGGAACGCCATCTTATCACAGATCCACGTTTCAAGGCACCAGAACACCAACTTATGGAAAAATGGACCTCTCTGAACCGCATTTTGCTTCTGACTTAAAATGAGCAGTTTTGATGAGTACAAGATGAGAAAAATGGCTGGTGCAGGCAAAGCGTTAATTCCTCAAAAACCCCACTTTTTCATTATTAATACAGTACGCGTCCTGAGAATATGCTCCATGTTAACATCAGAAGGTGGAGATTTCTGCTGATGGATAGAAAAGGGACCTCAGAATGGGAGTCACTCATGTTCATCCATACTTCCCCACAACCCCATCCCATTTTCATTAAATAAAGGTCTGGGTTCACCTTAGCCTCCTGTATTGCTTTTTAATCACTCACGCCCTGGCTAAATGCACAATCACAAAACCTGTGCATTACTGTTTCAGGAGATGAAAGGCATGAATCCTGATCAGTGTGTAGGGACAGAGTCGTGTAGACTTTGGGTCTGTGTCCATTGCAGAGGGAAAGAGGAATACTGATTTAGTGAGAGGATGGACACAAAAGATAATTCTTACACAGTTCTCTTGGTGCCTTACACCGCATTGTAGATTTTTCTTACACTCTAGCCTGGTTAATACCACATTTGTGATTCCTGAATATGATTACTGACTAAACAGAGATGCCTGACGTAAAGTAAATGTTTCAGTCAGGGCTAGTCACCTAAGCATACGTGGTTTTCACTGGGAATCTAGCCAGCATAATCAATATAGTCTAAGAAGCAACTCATCTCATCTTAAAGTCTTTGCTCAACATGGGTCAGAAGAATCAATCCTTAAAATGCGTATTCATCTGTATTGAATGAAACGGGAGCTTAGGTTATGAATTGAGATGGAGACACCTAAGGTCTAAGGATGAAACACACTCTGATGAAGCTCATCCTTCCTGTGAGTTGACCTGTGAACACAGCAGTCTTTCCTGCTACCTTCTCACCAGCTCCCTCTTTGTCTCTCCCACTGGTGCAATGATGCACCCAGCCCAGCAGACACTCTAGTTTCAACCAAGGGGAGCTGTGTGCTTTCCTTTAGGTAGGATAAATCTCATTAGTGTTCCTCCCTGTCATACAAGGCCAGGGAGCTACTATCAATTACTCTATCTGTATTATCCCAGTACTTAAAGTACTTGTGTTTGGTGTGGATAGCTATATAAGAATCGTGTCTCTGCTTTAAAGACCTAACATTTTGTTTTCATCAGTGAGTCCTGATAAACAATGGCTGGATAAGGTAGCTGAGGTGTAAGGCATGTGTATGGACAAGTTTGTTATTTTCCATTATTATTATATTATATTATTATATTATTATATTATATTTTCCATTTGTAAAAAAAATTGCTCTTTGTTGATTTTCCCTCTCCTTTCCCCCTCTCTCCCAAAATCATCCTGTTTCCTGCCTTAAAGAAATGATTTGAGGGTCTGCATAGACTCCTAATCAGAGAAGACACACTTTGAGAAGGACCATTGCAATTGGAAATGAATATGGCTTTCAGGAGCCAGTTGCCACAGAATGAATTGGGCCAGAGATAACAAGCTGTTATTGTGAGCCATGACCGAGGACGTGTGTGGTATCTCCTTTCTCAGGAGATCTTACAGAGATGCTGATTCATGTGCTGTCTTCCTCCTTTGGCTGAGCAGGGCGCCAGCCTTGGGGCCTGTCATTTTACAGCGTGAAAGACAGACATGAGATGCGCTGGCAAGAGGTTTCCAGGCAGTAGGGTAATTTAGCCAAAGAATTCAAAGCCACAGTCTCTCCCATTCCTACCCACCGGATTATAACTGCAGCCAGAAGAGAGATGCAGCTGAAATGAGAGAGCAAGAGAATGCGGTTACTGTGCCGAGAGGTATGGTCCAAAGAAACACATTAATTTTTTTAGGGCTTGGGCCAGCAGAAGGGGCCCAGAGTGGCAGAGAGGGAAGGAGATGAAGGAAAAAGGGGGGATTATGAAGCCCATTGCCTAATGCACGTTGCCTGGTGTTGCTGGTTGCCTGCTTCAAGGCCACCCACACGGGGTAAGTGACACTCGTGAATGACTTAGTAAAACTCATGAGGCCTGTCAAGGCAGTGAACAGGAGTCTCTCTCTTCGTCAAAGAAGGAGTCATTTAAAAACAGAGCTGTGAAGGGGGAATGGGAGTGTGGGGGGGTGGTAATAGAAACACAACAGCAATGAGAAAACATGAGGTTTTGCAAGCAGGGCTGAGGTGGTCGGCGCTACCTTGCTATCAGCACCCGGCACTAAGACTGATGGGGTTTTGTTCTCCCCAGACCTGGTGGCGGATGCCAGCTTGGAGGAATGAGTCAGGCTCACCGTTTTAATTCTTTGGACATAAAACTCAGCGTGAGGTACGATGGAGAGCTGCAGTCGCGCTTGACAGAGGCCACCTAGAAAAGCCAATGTTGTTCTTAGTGGGGTGAGTTACCTCATCCTGAGCCAATAGGTGGGAAAAATCCCAGCATCTCACCCTTCACCAGCGCTCTGCATCTCCAACTGGTTGCTACAGTCCATAAGAGCTACAGAAAAGCATTTTAAAGCTCTCCAAACTGAAGGAGCCTCATGAGGCTTTCTGAATGTAATAAAACTACTTCCTCCTAATCCCTGTTTTTCTTCCCCCCTTTTTCCTTGCTGGTAAGGCTAAGAAATGATAGGCAAAAGTCCAGGTTCAGGTCACATCCAGTTGCTTGTGTACTGATTTTTCAACTTCCAAAATAAATGGAAAGTTCAGTATGACTACTGCTGCAGCGTTGATTTTATCAGAAAGGATTTTCCCTGTCTCATTCCACAGAGTCTTTTCCTTTTCAAGCAAGCCCAGAATTTCAAGGGTTAATATTAAATTTGTCTCAGTCTTCACCTAGAGATGATCTGCATAGAGGCATTGTCACCAAATTCAAACCTGGCATAATTTGACAATGAAAAGTCAGAGGTCTTTCAAATGGAGCAAAACTGCAACTGTGTTTGGGTCAAAGTGTTCATTTTCTTATTTAACTGTACGTTAACGACCTTTCAGTGCCATTTCTGAGATACACAGTCTTCTTGCTGATCAACAGTACACTAACTCAAAATAAGAGTCAGTACTTAAAGCTTGAAGGACCTTGCAATCAAAATAATTAAGAAAGAATAGTTGTCCCCCATTTTGCAGGAGCTAACACACAAACATGAATGCATTTGTCCAGGAATCATTGGCACATTTGGAAAGTCGCTGACCTCTACAGGTCCCAACCAATAAGCTGGTAATGAAGTTTCCTTCCTCTAAAAACATATCTGTGGCTTGTGAAGTACAACTCAAAGCCAATAGACCCTTTCTTGTCAGTTCACCAAAGACAGCATCTCTGAGAAACTCCAGAAATGCAAACCGAAGCATCAATTTTTTTCCATTTTTCTTCATTTTTTTTTTTTTTCAACTTTGCACAACCTCTGAGATTTTGATCTGCCAAGTTTCACACAGCTCTAGTTAATTCTTGTTCAAGAAGCAAGTCTCCTGACTCAGAGTCATATCCTAAAATTCTTCCTTAGGAAGGTTTCACACTACTGAGGGCCAGCAACGCAGATCCATTTGCTGATGTGATTTGACTAATCCTCCTATAATGAGGAAGTGGAACAGCTGAGATGAAAGCCTGAGCCCTCACTGTGCAAAGGTATGAACTAATAAGCAAAGCTAAGCTAATATGGGGATCCGGGCATTCCCGGAGGGGATTTGAACCAAACTGACTTTGGTAGTTTTGATCAAAATGGATGCCAAAAAAGTTATTGAAGGGTTCAAAATCTAAAGCAAAAAGTCAACAATACTACCACCTGCCTGTTCATTCATGATACTATTAGCCATTCAGTGGCAAAAAAAAAAAACCCTAAACTTACCCCTAATTTCAATGCATGTCGGAACTTTCGTTGTCACATTCGCTTATTTGCAGCGGACAGCAAACATCTGTGGACTTCATTTGTATCGCTAAAGAAATGCATACATCTGGGTGCTTACTAGGGGTATTTAAAACCACACAGAGAGATGGGATCATGCAAAGGAGGAATGTAATAAGATTAATATGGACTGCAGTTAGTCTGGGATAAATCCTATGAACAGTGAGATTTATTAGCCCGTGGAACTGAATTTCTAGAAAAATTGACCCACTAACTTGAGAAATGTAAAACTATCCCAAAACCACACAGTAGAGAACATGCTGTACATCCTTGGTTAACAGATATATATCCTTCTGAATGGCGTTTTCCAGTCTCTGAAATGTAAGAATAATGTTTTGCCGTTTATGTTGCTGTGAGGCTACAGACTTTATAATGATGGTGTTCTCACAGAATAAAAGACAGACTTGACCCTAAGGAATTTCCTTTCTCAGTCATCAATTAAATACAATTTTTAAGCATGAATTTTCCTTTATGCAATATGCCTAAATCTATCCCTATTAAACAAAGTATGCAGACACAAGAAGAACTTTATGGGGATTTAGTGCTTGCTTAAGCGGTTTGGTGGATCAGAGCTTAAAGAAGTAGGGCTACTCTTAAATTAGTAAGGGTAGGAGAATGGGAAACCGAGGCACGGAGAGTTTGAAGTATTGTTGTCTGAGATGCCAGTGATGAGACAAGGGGGAACAAATGGAATTTGCTGCAAAGCCAATACAGAATTGATTAAAAATAAAAAAGGCAGCTTGAAAGAAGTTTTAGTAGGTTACTACCAATTAGATGGAAAGCCTTGGCATGTCATTTTGTGACTCGGTGTTTTTCTTTATACTGAGAGATGGCCACATGGAAAATTCCGTTGGTTAAGATTCTCGTTTTCCTCTCCGAGTGAATTACCGGTTGCAGCTCACTATTACTGTGACAGCTAGCTAGTCAGCCAGCAGTTTCTCCCAGGAACGTAAATTAAAGTGCTAAACTGCACTGTACTGGATATGTGAAGGGTACCCAATTCAACTGTCCATGACAAGTATCTGATGCCATTTAAGATGCCTCAGAGTATTCTCTCTGGCACCTGTTACTCTACAAGAACACAAGGCTCGTGTCAAATCTGCCAGGTGCAAGTAAGTACTCAAAATACCTTACGTGTCTCAAAAGACTCCAGACACCAGTGCGTGGATGACTGAATCAAGCCAACTTCCTCCTCCCTGAGTGACTTGTCCGGTGTAGAATCATGAAAATAACCCAATGGTGGGGCATGATTCTGAGATGGTGATGATAGGGGAGGGTGAGGAAGATGGAGAAACAACAGTGGCTGGAGAAGCTGGGAGGGCTGAGAGGGGAATCTAGTAAACAAGTTGCTGGAAAGAGACCTGGGGAAAGCTGGTTCTACAGGGTGAAGGGAGGACAACTTTCCATTACAGTGGTGGGACACAAGCACTGCGTAAGGTCATTTGGATCCTCCAAGTTGATAAAGAGAGATTGTGTTACATCACAGTCATCTTCTGCTCCTCCAGCATTTCAAAGGGAAATACTCTGAGCTCATCCCAGCTAAAATAAGTCTTTGGCATGTGTTCCAAGGCCTTGGTTCCACCCCGGTCTGACACTTGGAGCCACCCACCAAGAAGGAAAGCAACATCACCAAGCGTAGCCAGCTGGGTGCTGTCAGAGACAGCCAAAACCTTCATGCAGACTTGCGGAGGCAGAAAGACAGCCCCATCCCAGGCCAAGAGGAAAACCTTTTCTCTGAATTCATATCCTCTGCTGACACTGTTAATCAGGCTGACATCGGGCTGTGCACATGAGGAGAGAGCAGAGAGCAAACTGCTTTTACTCGAATAAAAAAAAGAAAGAAGAAAGATCTTCTAAAGCATTCTCACAAGTTATGTCCACAGACTTGCCAAGTCTCCAACAAGATGTGTAAGCCTGATTCAACTAGTTCTTGTTTCAAATGCCCCCACAATTACACTTGTATCCGCTGCATTAACATTTGCCAAGGTCTTCCAGGACTCTGTGTTGGTCACAGCTGGTCAGATTGCTCTGAGCTTTGCCAGCCATCTGTGCCTGGGTGTTTGGAGTCAGACTATGGGAGGTAAGCAGCCAGGGATCTGGAGCGAACAGTTTTATTTGGAAAGTGCATTCCCCAGCTGCAATGCTTCATTAAAGGCCTTTCCTCATGATGTGAGCACAGACAGCCAGTCTCCATCACGGGACCCGGAGTGAGCCTATCTCCATCATGTGGTGTGCTGCTCTCAGAGGTAAACAGGCTTGAAAAGTCAAATTCTTGTCCCCAAGGATCAGGTCGATTTTCCCAGGGAATGCACAGAAGGGTTTGAAAAAAGTGTGCAGGTGTAGCTAGAGGGTGCTGGTTGCTCTCCATGGGGAAGTTTGTGAAAAGGAATCCTAGGGCTCCCTGCCTGAGCTGGGATTCAGGTTGCAGATTGAGACATGAAAAAGTGGGTGTCTGCAAGCAGGTATAAAGTCTAGAGAATTCTTTAGTTCATTTTGTATTAGTTATCCAGGTGTTCTTTCAGTTGCCCACTCACAGGTATCTTCTGCCCTTTGAGTTGGCATGAATTCTGGAAAAGCACAGGTTTCCTGCAGGTCCTGTGACGCATCTAGCAACTTGATTCAGATGTCCCAGCTATGTTAGAGCATCACAAATGGCCATAGATGCTTCTACCACAGGGACATGAGTTGAGCCCACTTACTTGGTGTGCTGGTTTTGGCTGGGATAGAGCTAATTTTTTCCATAGTAGCTAGTCTGGGGCTGTGTTTGGGATTTGTGCTGGAAACTGTGTTGATAAGACGGGGATGTTTTCGTTACTGCTGAGCAGTGCTTACACAGAGCCAAGGCCTTTCCTGCTGCTCACCCCACCCCACCAGCGAGCAGGTTGGGGGGGCACAAGGAGTTGGGAGGGGACACAGCCGGGACAGCTGACCCCAAATGACCCAAGGGATATTCCATACCGTAGGACATCATGCTCAGCATATAAAGCTGGGGGAAGAAGAAGGAAGGGGGGGATGTTCGGAGTGATGGCGTTTGTCTTCCCAAGTAACCATTACGCGTGATGAAGCCCTGCTTTCCTGGGGATGGCTGAGCACCTGCCTGCCCATGGGAAGTAGGGAATGAATTCCTTGTTTCGCTTTGCTTGTGTGCGCGGCTTTTGCTTTACCTATTAAACTGTCTTTATCTCAACCCATGAGTTTTCTCACTTTTACCCTTCTGATTCTCTCCCCATCCCACCTGGGGGGGGCATGAGCGAGTGGCTGTGTGGGGCTGAGTTGCTGGCTGGTGTTAAACTGCAATAGTCCCTTTTGGCACCCAACATGGGGCTCGAAGGGTTGAGATAATGACAGATCTGACCAGAGTATGTTAAAACAAATTTGTTATAAGCGTTCATTATTAGGTTAATAGTCGCTGGTCGCAGTGTTGATTCATTTGCTTTCAGAGTTGTTGTGCTTGTTCTCAGAGTTGTGCTATGTAACACCTTACTTGCTGTATATGTTCCCTGTTGTGCTGTTTGTCACCTCTGGGGCTGGATTAAGGTTATCATTTTGCTGTACTGTGTAACACTGGTTTATGATATGATAAAATTACTGGTTGTGAGGCTAGTCTGGTATTTATACTCAGCATTGCCATCATCTCTATACCTTGGGAACCATCTCTTGGAAATTATTAATAATTATAATTACCTTTTCTTCTCAGAGAGCCAATTTATGGGGGAGACAAACGGACACACTTTCCCCTGCTCCTTCACCTTCCCCTTCTCCTCCAGGATAGTTATGATAGCTCTTGAGAATTTTGAATATCCTTGGGATGTTCAAACCAGCATGTTCATATTGCTATGTCTCCTGAATGTGTTTCAGGTCTTGTTTAAGGTTAAACAACTATTTAAGAATACCACCCAGAGATCTGCCCTGAGGCTGGATAGTTATGAGTGGCAGGGTGTGTGAGATAGTATGGGCAAGTACCTGGGTCACGATGGGCACCTCCAATGTTTTGGAACTTCACCCCTGAACAAGTGAAGAATCCTGAAAAGCTAGGAAAATATTTGGAAAAAGTATGCTGTCACCCTGGCAATTCCAGAGAGACAGAAATCACTGCAACGTGCTGGGGCCTGGCCCATGCCTACCAAGCCGTGTTCAACACTATTTAGTACCCTCAAGGGGAAGAGAAGGTCTCTAGATCTGACGACAAAACAACAGGCACTGTGGTTCCTCCAACCCCAGCAGCAGGCACTGCAGCTACTCCCCCCCAGTTCAGGTAAACATCTCCCTAGACTCCGCTGGCTATGTCTCCATGGGCTATACTGAGAGCCTAGACACTTTAAATAAGATTTGTCTACACAGAGGCATCCAGTGTTCTTTCAGGTGACATCCCAGACATATGCAAATATAGTGGTAGTTATGACACAGGACTTGTAGCGCCCTTGTGCTCTTGTGGACTGAAGCATTAAGTAAATTTCTAGACTCTATTGACAGTATGGGCTAGATCTTCAGTGATTGTGATAGGAGTTTTAACAGCTGCTTCACGTGTAGAAGTCTATGGTAGGGTTCAGTGGCTTGAAGACAGGAATTGAGGCTCATTTCAGTGCCAAAGCATGGATGTTGGCAGCCATTTGGGACACACAATGCATCTGAGAGCACTGCATGAAGCTATCAGAGTGGGCATGGACCAGAGATGGATGGTCTCCAAATATAGTGAGTAATTAAATTAATTTCCTCCACTATACAAACCTTAAAAGCCATCTATAAAGCAGAACAAGAACCCTAAGTGTTCTTTACAAACAATGCAGAAAGAGGTGTTTCTATAACGTAGTTCAGCTCACTAAGACGTGACTGTAGAGAAACTGTAGAGGAACTGAGCCCTCAATCCATATTTTCCAGTGAAATGCTAAAGGTAGAAGGACTTAACGTAGCCCTTGAACTCTCAAAGCCCTCTAACTAAAAATAATGAGGATAGATTTTATCATGATATGTCTGAGATTACCTGTCTCCCAGAGCAACCATGCTTTTGTTTCTGACCTCAGAATGAAGCAAGCCAAAAAGTGACTCAGATCTACCACTTGTAACCGTCACCAAGATTCAGAGCGAGGTTTATACCGGATACAAATGGAAACACCTACGTTGAATCCATGCTGAAACAGAAAGCTTGCCTGCAAATGCAGTGATGGTTGTAGCTGTCAGGTCCACAGGCTGGGATCCCTTCTGGAAGGTCATCCGGTGCTGGATTGCCCAAACAAGCAGTCTTCTGTGTCACAGTTTTGGCATAATTTCCCACATCTGCCTGCAGGAGAAAGACGTTTTCTCAATCCCCATGGCTAATGATGTTCCTGTATTCCTTGAAATGCATGAGGCACCCTCAGGTTTCCATGAAACAATGGCCAATTGTCCAATCTTTCCTCTTAATATTGCTGCAATACCGTTGACGTTGTTTTGCATTTCTGAGATGTGACCTTTCTTTGCTTTCACCCACCCACCCCCATGCACAATAACATAACTGACCAATGCTAGAAGATGCTTCTACCATGTTGTACCAGTGACCTTCCTGGGTTAACTATCTGCCACGTGTCTTTATTGCTCTGTGGTTAGACTAACATTAGCATATTTTGCGGGCTGCTCACCACCTCCTGCTGAGCTCCCTGGTCTCCAGCTTTGCCTGACTAACTTAGATGAGCTGTCTTTGGACAGTAGGGGAGAGAGAGCATGAGTGAGAACATGTGAGTTGCAGGACATAGAGACAAGAATATCACATTTATAAAATCTCATCCTCACGACATTTAAATCCACAGGAGCAACAAGTGCTGTTATTTGTAGGAAAGTGCATCATGGAAAGTTCAAAGTCATAGTGTGAAACGGAGGTATGGGAATGGGAGAGAGACTGAAGCTCCAATTAGGAGGTGGAAAATGGAAGATACAATCCTACAGGAACTCCATATGTAGGCAAAGTGCCTTCAGTCTCTCTGTAAGTGAGAGCGGGACACCAGCTAAGTGAGTTATGGGTATCAGTCTTCTTCTTCCCTCCCCTCCCCTCCCCTCCCCTCCCCTC
>VYZW01010771.1:68142-78528 GCA_013401315.1 Balaeniceps rex | reverse complement strand
CTTTTCGATATATTCAAGGATGGAGACTCCATAACCTTCCTGGGCAACATGTGCCAGTGCTTGGTCACAGTAAAAAAGTGTTTCCTGATGTTCAGATGACACCTGCTGTGCTTCAGTTTGTGCCCATTGCCTCTGGTCTTGTCATTGGGCACCACTGAAAAGAGCCTGGTTCCATCTTCTTTACATGCTCCCTTCACGTATTTACAGACATAGATGAGATCCCCCCTGAGCCTTCTCTTCCCTTGGCTGAACAGTCCCAGCTCTCTCAGGCTTTCCTCATAGGAGAGATGCTCTTGTCCAGTCTTTGCATCATCTTTGTGGCCCTTCACAGGACTCTCTCCAGCATATCTCCATACAAGTCTCTCTTGTACTATTGGCCTCCAACTAGACTTCATTCCACTTATATCCACCCTCTGGGCATGGGCATTCAGCCAGTTTTCAATCCACTTCACTGTCTGCTCATCTAGCCCGCACATACAGAGCATCTCTATGAGAATCTTATAGGAGACAGTGTCAAAAGCCTTAATCTTCAGAAATAATTATAGGACCTCTCCTATTGATTATATTTAAGTAACCACCTAATCCTACATGAAACAATTATTTATTGCGGTTTGGAACACTTATGTACAATAACTTTAATTTACAAAGTGCAACCTTCCCTCTCCTCCTATACTGGGATTCCAGATAAAAATAATTCATTTTGTATTTACTACATGCATGGCTAATTTCATGGCCCATGATGATTTCACTTTTCTTCTCTCTTGTCTCATTCACATGAATACACTGTAGTTCAGGATGCTGAAAGCACACATCTGTTCTTACTAAACTTAGGTATTCAAAAATGATGTGTTAGACTTCATAAAATCTAAAGATTACTTTAAAATAATAGATTCTGAGTCCTGTTCTATAACTGGGCTCTCAGGATGCTTTTCCTTCCTATTTTTCTAGGTATCATTTACAGCTATCTACTCACAATACATACATTGTCAATTACATGGTTTGGGAAAGTTTAAGGCTTGGGTGAAGACCAGCAAGTTGAGTCCCTACCTACCCTCATGTACTATAAGCTGGCTGGGAAAAGCACTTCAAAAGGCAGGGAATATCTGTAACAGAAATGTATCCGTTTGTCCACAGTTTATTTTAAGGAGTTTGAAATCTACAGGTCTTCCAAATGACTCCAGCTGTTTCTAGATGATCATGCAAGTGTTACAGACTGAATGACTGTTTTTATTTATAGAGTGCTTGAAGCCTAGGCTCATTTCTTTTAGATGACAGCCCAGCAGTTTCATACATGCCTTAGTCATTTCAAGACTAAAGTTATATTGGTACAGTAAAAAAGTGCTACATCTTTTTGGTACTAGATGTAGTGCCTCATTTGTTAAGCAGTGCTTTTTCTTTCTGAAAGCGTATTACATGTGTGCACTATGATCTGTATTAGCTGTTGCTGGAGATGTCAGGTTGACATTACGATTCAGGTTTAGCTCTCTAATCGCTGGAGACCCACTCATATAAAAGACTTACCTGTCTTTCACCTTCTGCTGCATTTCGATAATTCTGAGATGAGACAAAGCTGAC
The DNA here is from genome assembly GCA_013401315.1 of Balaeniceps rex. Classification (NCBI taxonomy): domain Eukaryota; kingdom Metazoa; phylum Chordata; class Aves; order Pelecaniformes; family Balaenicipitidae; genus Balaeniceps; species Balaeniceps rex. Next base: position 76,953 of record VYZW01010771.1, on the reverse strand, counting down.
CTGAACTTCTGAATATATATAAAAAAAGTAGCTGGCATCTTTTTATTACCGTTTCTTTATCTCTGGTACTGTTTCCTGTCTTGGTTCATAGCATCTGGAATCTGGGGTTTTTTTTCAGGGCATACCATAAAATCAGTCATATTTTTCTATACTCACAAAACCACAGCAGTTAGTTAAGGCTTGACAGCCATACTCTATACACATTGTGGGAAGAATAATTATTTTTGCTATATTTCTTTGTTGTTAGGATCCTTGATGTGACCGCGGCTAGCTGAAATGTATTAATTTGCTTTTAATATGATTGTACCCAGAATGCTAGATGCATGTTTTTCATTGTAGGACTGAAAAATTCAGATAAACAAATAAATAGATAAAGAAATCAGCATGGAGATACTTTCCGTGAACTGTGAAAAATAGTAAACGACCAATTTAACATTTATAGAACAATCTGGTCTTTTATTTCTGGCTTCATAATGACTAATTGCTTAATTCAATCCTTTTTGCTGCTCCAATAATTTCTCTGATTTTATTGTAAATTCAACATTAACATACCATATCTATAATAACTTTACAGTTTTATTTAAGGTCTTTTCTTCTAAATTTACTATATCTGATATATTGGCTAGAATGAGTAGAAATGGATTGCCAATTGCATTACTTTTTTGGTGAAGCTTTTTGTAGAAATAAAATACACATTTTCTACTACAGAGCTTAGTTTAACTATTTAAATCATCAGCTGTGAAATTAGTGTTTTCATTAATCTACTATCTGGATTAACTTTTCTTTCGAGAGCAAATAAAACCCCACTTAAAGCAACTCATTTAAACTACGTATCAAAATATGTTTCTGTAATAGAAGTGAAGGCAAAAAAAGTCCTCATCGATACCTTCAATTCATTTTAACTTGTATCATATGAAGACTGTTTTGGGGAACAAGCCGCAGCTCAAGTACAGAATAGATATGTTCTCAGTATTATGAAATATTTCCGTTATGGTGGTATCTTGGATCTTTAGGCAGAATCACAGGGTAGTTGACTCAAATATTATAAAAGCTTTGACATTTTTCAAATAATGACTTGGGCAGAAATATTTTTCTTCAGGGTTCAAGTCACAGCAAAACATCACCATTATGTGTCACCAGACAATTGCAAGGAGAGGCTGTAATTGTTGAAGGAAGGAGGTAAAGTCTGGCTAAGAGTTTGTTGAAATGCCTGAAGGCAATTGCTGGTATTTTTCAGGGAGCAGTGCAAGGTAAAGATGGCCCATAAATTATAAATTAAAGTATTTTTAAAAAGTCACTAGTGAAATTCTGGCCCTAATGGAGTTAATGGGATTTGATTTTATAATTTTTGTGAGCTTTTTTTTGCTCAGGGTTTCCCGCTACAGGCAAAAAAAATCTGAAAATGGCATCTTCAGGTAATTTCAGCCAACCCCATGTTGGCCTCTTCTAGAGAATTTTAGGAAAAGATTTAACAATCAAACTCATAATGAGAAGCTAAATTTTATCCTTACTAGTGGAGATACACTCTTCATAATACATATCACCCAATAATCATCATGATGAAGTATTAGCTTTGTTTGTCTGCTGCTCGAGGTCTGACTCCATAAACTCAGTGATGCCAGAAGAGAAAGACCTACACATACGTCCCTCCCTCCATTGTTTGTGCACTCTGCATTCTTCAGTCATAACAAAAAGATCAATATGTATTTCACATTTTAGCTGCTGCCTGCTATTCACACACATTTTCTCCAAGGTCCTATATTGTATATTCCCCTATTGTTTTATTGGATTTATAACATTGTTTTTATTTGTTTTCTATTGCAGCACAGATAATAAAAATGCATAGCATGATACTGGCCATATATAAAGAGCACAAACACTGAGTGGGAATACAAAGCGTTGCTTTTTTTGCCTCACAAGAAGAACTGGCTGATGGAAAACATGATCTATAAACACTCACGAGACAGTTAGTAAACAGGAACTGCCATTAGGGTTCAATGCTGGATATTGATACTTCTCTCAGGCTCGGCTTCTTCATGAAATCAGTGAATGAAATTCATTAAGTACTTACAGTTTCTGATGTTTGTTGCTGTTATCAAATGGAAACCCAGGCCCCAATAGGTCTCCTATCATGTCTGGGGACAGAGAGTGGTCTCCACTGAAGTTATAAAAATCCTGTGTACAAACTAAGAATTGCCTTTATCATAAGATACACTAAACACAGAGAGATATCTGGAATCACATCTATTTCTGGATTTTAGGCACCTAACTCTGATCTCTTGGGATCTAGAGGCTGGGTACATCAACCTTTAAGAAACAAAGCAAAGCTGACTCTTAAGAAGGAAAAAACAGTCTGCTGTACCATTCCTTTTATAAGTGCCTGGCAGCTGTATCATTCAAATAGCAGGCTGGAAATTTGATGCTAATTTCATTCTCACGCTGAGCAGTTTCAAACTCCATGTCTTCCCAGTTCAAACCCACGTAAGAAGCTCAAAGCTGAAGTATCCTTCACCTTGAATTTTTTCATGGAAATGCTTTTTGGCTGTGAATGCTGTAATGAGTAGGCTACTGTGTAAGAGGTAAACAGCAACCTATGGTGATCGTTGTTCTTTAAAAAGTGAGCACATTGCATTTCATGAAGGATGTAGCTACATCAGTGTCCTGGTTTTGGCTGGGTTAGAGTTAATCTTCTTCCTAGTGGCTGGCATAGCGCTGTGTTTTGGATTTAGTATGAGAAGAATGCTGATAACACACTGATGTTTTAGTTGTTGCTAAGTAGTGCTTACACTAGTCAAGGACTTTTTCAGCTTCCCATGCTCTGCCAGGTGCACAAGAAGCTGGAAGGGGGCACAGCCAAGATAGTTGATCCAAAGTGACCAAAGGGCTATTCCATACCATACGACATCATGCTCAGTATATAAACTGGGGGGGAGTTGGCCAGGGGGCAGGGATCGCTACTCAGGGACTGGCTGGGCGTCGGTCAGCAGGTGGTGAGCGTTTGCATCACTTGTTTTTCCTGAGCGTTGTTCCTCTCTCTCTCTCTGTTGTTGTTTTCCTTTACATTATAATTTTTGTTACTTTTGCTGCTATTGTTATTATTTTATTTCAATTATTAAACTGTTCTTATCTCAACCCACGAGTTTTCTTACTTTTACTCTTCCAAATCTCTCCCCCATCCCATCAGGGGGAGAGGGTGAGCTAGCGGCTGTGTGGTGCTTGGTTGCCAACCGGGGGGTAAACAACAACAAACAGTGTGCTAAATAAGCTCTGAAAATGGCTGTCACAATGGGTTTCTCAGGTCTTTGAGAAACATCATGTCTTCTAATTCCCACACTCACTCTGTATTGAATGCTACACTTGACTCTTGTAAAACTCATGAACAGTCCCAGAAGCAGAAAACAGGTCTCCTCCCTTCTGGCATGTCTACACAGCCCATTTCTTCTCTTTACCATTTTATACCTTGACACCTAGGAAATATAAAATAGATTTAAATCCTGCCAAGTGTAAGAGGAAATCAAATATGGATCATCTGCTACTTGACCAAATGCCCCAAATATGAGGCTGCTACTGGAAATGGCAGGTGAAACAACCATCATTGTTTCCCTTCTGGCAAAGCAAACTTCTTTTCTATAGTATCCCATGTTTTTAAGCTGTTATGGCTGAAGAACATTCTGTTAAACTCAAATTGTTGTGTTTGGAAATAGGAAACTGAGAATTGCTAGGGATGTAGCAGTTTGGGCCCCTCTCTTCTAGATTGCAGCTAATTTCTTTCTCAGGCTGCAGGTATTTAAATCCACATATCTACCAGCTGTCATCCAGAGGCTAGGGAGAGCTCAGGCAGGCATGCCTGCATGTTTAAATTAATTTTGGAGGTGTCTGTTATTTAGTAGACCAATGTATAAGGAATGACTGCACTTGTGTATCATTAAAACTTGCTGGCACATTTTCTTAGGTTTGGACTTAAAACTTTCACCTAAATCCTGTTTCAGGCCCTCAATTCAATGTTGTGCATCAGGGTCTGATCCCACCATCATTGATATCTATTTAATTACTCCTCCTGATGTCGATAAGCCATGAATTAGACCCTTAATATGCTTTGTATATCATTACCCAATATTTTGGTAAAATTGTGAGAATTAGTATTTCAGTTATGATATTATTTGACAAAAATTTGGTAAAAATTGATAAAAAGTTGTTACATTTTTATTTTCATCACTAGTATGTATCTTGAATTATTGGCCTCACTGTCCTAAAGATCGGTAAAACCCACTGCACACAATCTCTTGGGACAGATAGGAGCAAACTGCAAATGTCTTGTATGAATGCTCTCTACAGTGTTTTTTACCAAAAAAGATGTTAGAAGTTTTTGCTTGTTTGTTTTAAAATTCTACCACAGAACAAGCACACTGTACTCAAGAATTACTCTGTGTTATTTTGAGAAATGAAGGAAAGCAATAGAAATTTTAGGTCATTGTCCTGCAGAACACTCTTGAGGTCACTTAAGCTAATGATTTGCAAGTGGCAGGAACTCAGTGCCTCTCTAGAAATAGCTGTGCATTGCCCAAAAGAGGTCCCTAGAAAATAACTTAATAGGTTTGCCCCCGGGTTTAGAAAATGTTGTAGGGTTTGGTCCTTCTCACTGGAATGCTCAGATCTTTGATTTATGTTTGTTTGGTTTTAATGTTATGTTTGTTATTTTTATGACAGTTCTTGATAAAATTCAAAACACTAGAATCACCCATGCAGAAACCTTGCTTTGAGAAGAGAGATGGTGAACTGCTCCCTCTAGATAGCAATCTACCAGAATGACCTTGTATTTATATGGAAAGCTGCAGAGGTAAAGCTGAATGCACTATCAGGCAAAAAAAAGTATAAAAAATCTTTAGGAGATGGAAACAAACACCCGCTGAAGAGTCCTGAAATATAAATAATCCTTCATGGCTAGCAGTTCTGTATCTAACAATGAGATGTTTTGCTGAAGATCCTAGCCCATGAAGGGTTTAAAATAACCATATTTGCCTGTTACTGCTTGAAATACACGATGAGGAAGAAGGTAGTGATGGAAATACAAAGATTAAAGCTCTACCTGAGGATAACTGAGAAATGCAATATTTTATTTTATTATCCTGCTTCTGCCCTACTTCTTTCAATTTTTATTCTCTTCTTGTCTTTGTCATTTAAAAAAAAAATTGATATGGTACCCTTCCTCAGGGTACTTCATTCTGCAAGTCCCACCAGCTTCAGCACATGTTCCCACCAAATTAAAACTGTCTGACATATCACTTAGCATAGATTTGCCTGTCAGAACTAGCTAAAAATTATCTGTGAGCCCCTTAGTATTTATCCTGCATCTGTATGAAATCCTTATTCTCTAGCAATGATGGGGAAATAGTCTTGCATTATTAAGCAAATACAAGTTTTTACATTGTTATAAATAGAAGATCAGTATTTTGGTGACTGCATTCTAGTATTAGGCCCTTCTAAAATGCCAATCACTTGTATATACTGTTATGGGATAAACAATGTTTCTGACATATGCAAACTGTTCAAGGCATTTCTAAACTCATAGGATCACAGAACCTCAGGTGACCTTTAGTCCAACCTCCTGCTTAAAGCAGGGTCAGCTATGGAGTCAGATCAGGCTGCTCAGGGTTTTACTCAGATCTTGAAACTCTCTAGCTATGGAGACTGTACAATCTCTCTGAGCGGTCTGCTCACTCTCTGCTCCACTAGTGGCTGTCCTTGTGGTGAAAAAGGCTTTCCTTATATCAAGTAATGCTAAGTGATGTTGAGTTTGTTGTCCATCACAACCTTGAGGTCTTGTTCAGCATTCAGCCAGTCATGCCCCAGCTGGTATCATTGCAAGAGCCTCTTCCTTCCCAGTCAAAGGACTTTGCACTTGTCATTACTGAATTTCAAGAGTTTCCTGCTAGCCCATTCCTCTAACCTGGCTAGGTCCCTTTGGATGGTAGCCCTGCCATTGAGCAGAGCCTGTTCCCCCAAATTTGGCACCATTGGCATACTTGACAAGAGAGAACTCTTTTGCTTCTTTGAAGCTGTTGAGGAAGATATTAAAGAGGAAAGGTCCCAGGACAAACCACTCTTGTACTTCAGTTATTACCAGCCTCCAGACACAGTACGACTGATTAATCATGACTCTCCAAGGGTCATTCTGATCATTCATTCAGTAGTCCACCCTTCTAGACTGTAACATCCTAATTCAGGTACAAGAACATTTTTGATACTGGCGGAAGCCTTACCTGACTTGAAGTAAGTGACATCCACTGCTTTCCCCAAGCCAGTCTCTCTGGTCTCTCCCACATAGCCAGTCTTATAATACAAGGCAATCCGGTTTATTCAGGCATGATTTCCCCTTGGTTAAATCCATTTAGGCTGTTCCCAGTCACCTTCTTCTCCTTCATTTGCCCAGAATTGTGTGTCAAGAGGCCTTGCACCATGATTTGCCCGGGGCCTGAAGTGAGACTGACTTCCACACCTTTCCCATACCCTTTTTCAAAGGTTTTTGCAATATTTGCTTTTTTCAAGTCGTCGGGAGCCTCTCCTGATCTCCATGAACTTTTTAAAGGAAATGAGGTGGTGAATATAAGAAGGATGTAGGAAAACTACAAGTACTTAAACACAAATATTTCTTGAAAAAATATTTTTATTTTTATAAGATTTCCATCTGATTCAGGTTGGAATAACTAATGATGAGTAGACTGTGGCTCTATACATATATCTGAAACTGAACTTAAAATCCTACCAATATCTGATATGGACTTGCAGCTGCATTTTTGCCATTATAAGATACTATGGAAAGGATCTTTCTCTTTCTCCTTACAGTATGTGACAGTCTGGTCTGCTTATTCTGACTATATGTTGCCTTCCTTTAGAAGAGTAAGTGGGTCAAATGTTCCTCTCTGAAAGAAGGAGGAGGTTATTTCTGCCTTGGGGAGCTTGCTCAGAGAAAGGGGCTTTCAGAAACACTAGGGCAGAACAAGAGAGAGTCACAACTGGTCAGCCTGAGGGACTGCTGAGAGCAGCAGGTACCAGATATACTAGTCAGGAGCCAAATGAGTCAGAAAGAAAACTTTCTGCGCACAAGAGAAGATTGTGAGTGGACTGAGGGACATCTGATAGCGTGCTGAATTTAAAGTAGTGATCTAGGCTCTGTCTAGAGCCAACAGAGAAAGTAGCATCCCTGGAGGACAATTTGTCTCATTTATTTTAAGCACCTACTGGGAGATGTGCTGAATTACTTACTAGATACCTTTCTCCACCACCTCTGCATGGAAATGGCCTAGCTACTGTCCAAGACCATATGCCTCACATTTAGACAGTACAGGCAGGTGAAATATGCCTCAGAGATCTTGCTCATTTTGCTCCGGTGTGTAGCTGTACAACTTTCACTGTTACTATGAAGTAACAAGAATGTGTGAAAATCACTGACATAGTTTTTCATTTTAAGATCAAAAAGAACTTAGCTCCAAAGCAGTGGCATATAAACAATTAGATTCAAATGGTTTACTGTGATTTATATGTTTAATTAAAGGCTTATAAGTATTCATTAATAAGTTAGATGAGTTGTTATTTTTTCCCCAAAAATCAGTTACATTTGGGTCAATTCAAAAGACAAACCCAAAGTTGTAGTCTGTATGCCAACCCACTTTTTCTTGCCGTTTTTGAAAACATAAAGAAGGTAGTTACCATTCTTTGGAAATAAAGGCCTATTTTTGTTTTTCATTAAACAAATCACAAAATGTAGTGCATGAGCCATTTATTTCCAACCAAAGCAAAGCACAAAATTAGTCATGAAATATTCTCGACCTCTATGGCTTTGTTAAACAAATTATTTGAATTTTCAAGAGGGTTTGCTACATTTGTTATTTAGACAACATGTCATATGAAGTGTTTATTATCAAACAAAGTCAGTGACTTCACTTAGCATATTTACCAGTAAATCCCTATTTTACAGAGTTTCTTCACTGGTTGCTTAACAGAAGTCACAAGGGTATGAGTACCTGTTTTTGAAATCTTTACTAAGGACCAGGGAAACAGAAGCTTTCCACTGAAGTAGAGGTTAACGCTCCTTTCATCTGAATGGTGATTTGTTGGTGTTTTTAAATGGGTGTTTTTACTGTTATCAGAAAACAGCCTAGTGACATCAGGATTATCCCATGAGGCGATACACAGTGTGAAGAAAGTATGTGGTTTCTTGCCAAATTGTAGGTTTTGCCACTTAATGCCACATAGGGACAGTGTTTGTCCCCCTCTAGTTATCATCTCTTTCTTCCGCTACTGCCATCTCCATGCACTTTGGATCATTCCCTGTGCTATTATAACTGCTGATAGAAATACAGGGATAAAGGTCATAAACCTGAAAAAGTTTCAGAAATTTTGGTAATATCTCATATTTGGACCATTAGAAATAGAATAATGCCTCGGATTTATTGCTGTCAACAACACAACAAATGTGACAATACAATATATATCTGCAAATGGTTCTAATTATCCAGCTCTAATGTCAGCCTGAATCTACCAAGAGGCATTATGAATGTGCACAACAGAGCCAAAGAAGGTCCAAGAAGAAACATACAGGCTTGGCTTGCCAAACATCTTAAATGACTGCATACTCATTCAAGGTTTTTAAAAGAAGTAAACAGAGGACTGTGACATCTTTCTCTGTAATCAGAGCAAGAATCTAATTTTTACAAGTCTGGTTGTGGCAAGTACTGAGAAAATTTACATGAATAGGATTTTACTGAAAAAGCATACAACACACTAAAGACAGACAAACAAATGGAATAGGAA
>VYZW01010771.1:1165-49725 GCA_013401315.1 Balaeniceps rex | reverse complement strand
GGCTGCCTGGTCAACAGACATTTTGAAACTTCCAAGTGTAACCTGACGCGAACGTTTGGGGTATCATATGTAGATACAGTATATAAATACATTGCTAAGGCATTAGTCTAGGACGAACAGGAAATGTCAGGATCTGATTTGTAGATGAAGAAAGGATTTCACCCCTTTATTATACACAAAAGAAGATACTGTGTCCCTGTTCAAATAACACCTTTCTCCTTCTGGACTTTCATGCAGTTAATGAAAAATTAGTTTTTTCAACTGTTCCATTTAAAATTAATTAGAAACTTTGGGAGGGCCAAATATTTCCATGTAAATATTATAGTTCTTACAGTACAGTCTTCCTCATTAATTATTTCAACAATAATGTACATTCCATTCACTTTGCTTACATAATTATCTTATTCACAGATTTATATGTGAGGGAAAAAAACCTGTAAGTAAACTCAACAGTTATTAGTAAGCAAATTTAATGCTTAGATACGGTAAAGAAAAGCTCATCTCAACACTTCAGTAACTCTTATGTGAGTAGTCAAACAACAGATTTAATTAAACCAATCACAACCATTTTTCTATATTTGAAAACAACAGTTTTATTCTGAAGATTTTGTGAGGCCTTGGTGTGGAGGTGGATATAATTTAAATTAATACAATGCAATTCAAAGGTGTGGTTATTATATGGGGTCATTACAATGTAGAGTTTACATTGTTTGGGTGTCTTAACTCTGCATTACCATATCTTATTATATTTTGATGTCTTTGTGTAACAGTAAAATTACTTTTCCTGACTTTGTGTCTCATTATGATGTTGCCATGCTCAAATGGTGATGTGTTTACTCAATTCTATTTTTACAGAGCTTTTTAAGTTTGTGTTGTCTTGAGATACACACACTGTATTTGTATTCTTGTCAGCAGCTGTGGAGAGAGAATATAACAGGGACATAAGCAGAGTCAAAGCAAATCATTTTATGAAAAAAATATGACTTAATATTTTCAGTGTTACTCCAGTTCCACTTTTGAGTTTGATTAGCGGTGATGACAATAGCTTTATTCTGAGCTGACCCTTTACTAATATAAGATGACATTTCTAATATCATGGTTTGTGTGGCCACGCTGTTATTATACAAAAGCCTGTCTGAATCGAGTCCTCAGACATAAAACATTCCCAGGGATCATTTTCTAAATTACAGTATGAGAGATGTATTCAGCAAGGTAGAGAGGCACCAGTGTCTGCATAGAAGGGCATGTCTAGCAGCAAAGCTTGCTGGCTGACTGATTTAATTTGATGTGATACAAAAGTTTGCACTAGCAAGCTGGTACGGTTTTAAATGAATCTCTTCATAATTCTCATTAAGTGGGTAGCACATGTTCTTCCCCACATCCTGCCATTACTCAGGGATGGAAGCAGAATGCATGACTCACTGTGTAGTGTAAATTATTTTTGGCTATAACTTTGATACTGAGGAACATTTTAATACACTCAACATTTTCAGTCACATTTTGTTTTCCCTCCCCTTCTGTGTGTTAGACATCATACATATATGCATATCTCTATTGATTGGGAGGAAGGAAATTGAATATCTGTGCATTCATGTAACAGAAAGTTCTGATGCCGCATTAACAGTTCATCTCCAGCGAAGCGGCAGTCCCAAGACTGTGGAGGTGGTACAGCTCCATCTGATCGCACCTTGAGGTAACTGGCCCTACTCAAAACCAGGATGAACTAGCCAGGGCAAAAAAAAACATGCTGATGAAGCTCTCTTGCTTTTCATCTATGGCACTGGTCTGAGTACCAGCTTTCTCAGAGTTAGCTCAGGAGTCTGCCCCATGGATTTGCTTGGGGACCCCAAATCAGCAGTTTCCACACTAAGTATTGTGAACACCAGTGGCATCATAGCAGCTGAGAATGTGCTCACAGGCCAGGGAAAGTGGTCCTTACAACAGAACAGGGGGTCATAGCTGCTGAGAATTTAGAAACAATGTCTAATTCTTTCTGTGGATCTTCATCCAGGCAATTTGGTTAAGATTATAAAATGTGTTCAGATTAGAGCAAGAAATTAAGTTCAGTTGTTTCTATTTCATGGCTAGCACTCTTGTTATAATAACATACTTTTTTATTCTTTTTTCAGATAAGCCAATAGACAGATAGATATGTAGATGAAAATTACAGGGTTACTCGATTGCACTGGTTAAATTGCCCCACTAACATAAAAATTGTTGAACAAATTCAAAATAAAAAAAAAAATCCTTGAGGCCAAGGGAATGTTCTTTTCTTTATACCAAACTAATCTTTTTTTCTCTGAATATTCTCCTTCATGGTATCAATACAGGGTTTGAAAATGATTTGGAGGGACAGACAAATCTACCATGTTTTATAGGTTTAATGCATTATATTTCTTTTTTATTTCTATTTCAGTAGAAATCATCTTGCACTGCTTAGAAGTTCCATTATACATTTATTTTCTGTTCTATTCTGCATGTCCAAAGACCTGTACTAAAACGAGCAAATGCCCTCACAGCATTGCAAGCTATAGCTATCAGACTCATCAACATAAAGATTTAATCCTTCCTACTTGTAGTGATCAGCCTAGAGGACTATTGTACAAGGAGCTGGTGATCTGCATAATGGCCAATTTAGTGTATGCCTCTGTATCATCAGTACTGTGCGACCACAAGGTGTATGTAATCAATAATATAATTAACCAATGTACACATAATCAACATGTAGTTAATCAATGTACATGTAATCAATGTTACTGGTTTATCCACATTCCAGGATTGATTGTTGTCAGTTCCTGACAAAACAGTACAGTGAGCAAGCCCCTGTAAGAATATTCATGGCCTTAGATCTGCCAAAGCTCACCACAGACAGGATCTGTGCAACATGCTGTGCCCTGACCAGAGGTCCATCCAATACTGCAATATCTCAGGTTTCCCTGCATCAGAAGGGATATAAGATTTTATAACTTGATATCACCTTTTTTATGACTGTATCGATAAATAGTTATCTGTCTTGAAAGTGTTTGTGCCTTTCTTGTTGGGATCTGAAAAGAGCTAGCACCTCCTGGTTCCACCATGAAATGAGATACTTACTTTCCCCTTTTACCTATTATCTGCCTCGTTTTCTGAAGTGTGAGTGAACAATGGGGTATACAAGCAAAGACATTTGCCTTACCAAACTAATACATTTGTAATTAATGATGAGAAAAATATAAGCATTTTGAATGCCTGGTATATAGCTCTAGAATCAGATTTCAAATCCAGACGTTTTAACAAAATATTTCTGAAATTGTATGGCTGTTAAAATGGGCTGGCAATGGCACTGAAACAAGTTAGTTTCATAAATTATTGATATTGATACTAAAAAACTATTTCTATGATATTTCTGTGTTTACTATCTTAATTCTGGTTTTTAAAAGTTACCCTTTTTTTTAGTTGCTGTTTTTATTTCAGAATAATTGCATTCAAATTTGAAAATATAGTTTAGATTGACTCAAGTCTTTCTTTTTGTGGTTGCAATATCTATGGTATTTCTATGATATTTCTTTGTTTACTATCCTAATTCTGATGAAGGACTGTGAAAAAAAAATGGTTGTGGGGTTTTTTTAAATTGCTGAGTTTATTTCAGAATAATTAGATTCAAATTTGAAGGTACGATTTAGATTGACTCAAGTCTTTCTTTTTGTGGTTGCAATAGCCTCATGTTAAGAGAAGATTTCTGAGCAAAATGGTGACATTTAAAATGTTTGCAATATTATTCTTTCAAATAGTCAAGAAGGTCTTGATGGCCACCAAGTGAGAACGGAAATTGCAGTTAGATTTGTGTGTCATACTAACTCCTCTTCTTGCAAAACATCCTTTCTTAAATGTGATCAGAAACAATGACAAAAGGAGTCCTCCAACGATGTACTATCACAGTATGTTTTACATTGTTTCTTATAAAGCATACTATTTCTACAATGCATTAAACATATTTTTGAGTAAGAAACATTGCTAACAAAGATGCTGAACTGTAAAGGAAAACACTGATTACATGAAGGGTCTCCTGTCTCCAGGCTGCCTCAGCTCAATAACACTTCAGAAGGACCAGAGTCTCTTTTTAATGTAAACATTGCTTTAAAATGAGGAACAAAGCTAACCTGAAAAGTGCTAAAGTTACCTTTATACACTGAAGGGCCTGAGGAGGCTGTTTGTTTATCTTATCTGGCCTAGCTGCACCCATCACTGTGTCATCAGAATCCCTGCCTGTTGGTGAGAGATTATTTAGTTGATAAACAATGTTTAAACTTTATTTTTAAAGGACATTTTCCTCCTCTAAAGTTCTTTCCACCTTCCTACTTCAGTGGAGATATCAAGAATATAGTCACACTTTCAAATGGAAGATAGTAAGATAGCAGTTAACACCAAAAAGTTTCTCGAACAGGCTTTCCTTTTCCAGATAAACTGTTTTCCCCCACTGTACATCTTCTGCGTGTAACCATATGTCAAGTTTCCTTGTCTCAAACTCAGAAGTAGCCCCCAACAGATGCCACCCAAGAGAGGCATGTGCACAAACAGAGCAATAAAACTACCGCAGAATACTTTATAAGCCTGAACTTTTTTAATGAGGTTTTCTTCGCAGTTGATGTCTGACAAATGAGCCTCTGTCCTATAAAGCATGCTAGCTGGGGAGCTGAGAGCTGGCAATTATTGAGTATGTCACGCCAGGAAGCAGATGTGTGAGCTGTGGTCTGACTCTGACATGTGTCATGTCAGACTACCCTGAATATCTCCATGAGCCTCTGAGGTCCTGATCTTGCTTTCTCTATTTAGGCAAAATCCCACTGAAACCAAGGCAGGGGTTGCTTCATCAGGTATGCAAAAATCAACAGCCCACAGATTCAATCATCTCAAGTACTTTTAAGTGACTCAAAGTTCAATACCTGTTTTAAAGGCAAAAAAGGATTATTGTCTATGAAAGAAATTAATAAAGTCCATAAATACCTTTATAGCTTAGACACCTGACCATCATTTCAGGAATCAATGAAGAAAATTTGCTTTTTTTAATGCTCCAAAGTGTTGCTGCCTAACCCTGAAGACAAAACTTGGAAACTTAATTTTCATCAGTAAAGTGCCCTAGACCACACTAACAATATGCTCAAACACCTCAGACCTAAGACCTCTCAGAAGTCCAAAGCGTAAGTATTAAATGGTGCTTTTAATGTTGTCATGTGTACATAAACCACAAGGGTGGAAAGAGAAAGGCAGGCCATTCTTTCCCACCCAGGAATCCATTATTTATCCCATCCATCTGAGGTTAGAAAACCCTTCTTCAGTCCTTCATCTGTTTTGAAGCAGGTGCTTTTAAAAAGAATTACAGGTAATAAAAGAAATAAAATAAAGCTTCAAAAAGGTTCACAAGATAGTCTAAATTTATTCTACTGCCCAAAAAGAGGTTGCCATAGTTTCCTTCTCATTCTTCAGGGATGTTTGTCTAATCTGTTGTTGAATTTCTGTACTTACAAACTCCACAGCTTCTGGGCAGCCTGTTTCAGCACTTCATATCACTTTTATTTGGATCATTTTTTTCCCTAAAATATAACATGAATTTTCATTATTGGAATAAATCCTTTCACTTCATTTTGAATTGGATAATAGATTGTTTTCTTCTTGTCTGCAGCAACCTTTTACATACTTAAAGGTTGCTATCACATCCCCATCAATCACCACTCCCTTCCCTCAACCAATAAACCCCAGATATTTCAATTTCTGCTTACATGTCAGGTTTTGTAGTGTTCCAATTCTTCTCATTGCTCTGCTGTGGATACTTTTGCAGTAGCTCAAACTGGTCACAGCATTCCAGCTGATGTTTTGCCCATGCAGTTTTAAGTGGAGATTAATAGCAACTGGCAGCAAAGGCAGTGGGGAAGAATCCTATTCCAGAGCATCCAAGCCTTTTTGCTATTTATCAGGATGCCTAACTACGCCTTGTAGCCTGCTGTGACATAATAGTATGAATTTCATCCCATCTGAAAGCATTAATTTCACTACCCTAAAAACATCTAGATTTGAAAGTCTCATAAGGCATTTGGAAATGCTAAACTAACAGCCCACTAGATAATGTCATGTTCTATATTTAACAAGATAATCCACCTTTTATTTCCCCAACCAGAACAAAACTTCACATCAGTGTGAGGATAATGCATTCATTTAAATGTGATAGTCTCAGCAGTTTTCAAAGTTGGGGTTTTTTTTAGAAAATAAATTCCCAAAAGAAAACAAAAACAGAATTTCAGACAAAAGATTTGTCTCTCAGGATATAGCAGTCATTAATTCAGCTCTACCAGAAGTACTATAACAGAGAAAATCAATAAAGGCCCTCTCTAAATAGAGACTATGCGCTTGAAGTTGGTCTGGTTTTATTTTGTTATGCCTGATAGTCACTCTTTCTTATGATCCATAATCAATATTAAATTAAAATAACTGGTCTATAAATACACAATAGTGAGACTTCTGGCTTTCAAATATATATCATAAAAGTATTTTTATGTGTACAATTTTTTAGTCTAATCCTCCGCATGTTGTGTGCAGTTATTCTATGCGACAGGCAATCAGTCAACAATTTCCTAGTTAGAAACATCATTGTTTACCTGCCTTAAACAAACCGAAACTGTTCATCATTGCTTTACATATTGCAGGAGGGAAACCAGAAATACCTATTTACTACCTATCAGGGCAATGGGAAATGACCCTTGAAGTTCTAGTGGGGGAGAACAGGGAATTTTCACAAAGTTTTCACTTCAGGAAGCACTTTTTGCCTAACCAAATAAGACTTCGGGGCAGACTGCAACAGAGTAAGAAAGAAGATAAGAAACTTGGTTATAAAGAAAACATAGAAATTTACCCAAACAGAGTGAAAGCCCTCTTTTATCTGCAGCAGAGGTGAGAGGAAAAACAAAATAGTTTCTGGACTGTGGTACTCTCTTGTGACTTCATCCTCAGCTGGCCCATCTCTGGTGAAAACTATTGTCTGTGTGTGTGAGAGAATGGTTGGGTCTGCATCTGTCTAAGAAGTTGAATATAAATTGCCCAGTTTGTACTAGCTGTTAGCTGATATCCATACAAATGTGTTCATTTCAGTACTAATTTGATAAGACTTAAGGATTTGAGCTGAGCTCTGATCCTGTTGGGATCACCTATCTTTCCCAGTAACTGCAATCTCAAAATCAGCATTTAGGCTTTAATCAACTATCACTATGAGTTTGCTAGATCCAGGATTTTCATGTCTGATTAGTCAATATTGGCTTCTCTTCACATTCTGAAGTAGAAGGGAGGAGGTATGTGAAAGAACAGGACTTCATTCCCAACCAGACAAATGGCAGATGTCTCAGGAGCTTCATGACCTTGCCTTGACCAAGACCTGAGGACTGAGCATCATCGGCCATGGCAGACAGGGCAATACAGACAAGAACTGAGTGGGATAAGCCTTAGTAGGGGCCCTGGACCAACAAGTGACAGGAGAACGACACCTGAAACTGCTGAAAAGGTGCAGCGCGATATCACCATGGACTGACTTGACTGATGGCCTGTGCCAATATCTGGCCACAAGCCTGTCTCCAGGAATAGAAACTGGGGGAAACACCACTACATGGATGTCTGGCACTACATATGAGCAGAGAGCCCATGTCAGGGACAAGCTGCCGACCACAGCCTGACACTGAGCCTGACTGGGGTGAGCACCATGTTTCCCCAGGCTGGGCTGTGCTGACCCACCAGAGGGGTGCTGGGGAGCGGGTCTTGGCTAACTCCCACTCTACGCACATGTATGTGTGTATGCATGTATGCACACAAAGCTTTTCCTGACACAGCCTGTGTCTCGCACTTCATAAATGGAGCTTAGCACTGTCCATGGACAGATGTTCCTTTTTGCCTCATTGCAGTAGAAAGTTGTGTCTTGGGACTGTAACCTATATAGCTGGATCATGCACTTAAGCCTAAGTATGCCCCTCTGTTGGAGAAGGTGCATGTCACAAATCCCTCACTTATTAAGAAAGCATCTACCTCCATTTACTGAAAGATCTTACAATTTCTTAGGGGTTTCATGGACTGAACATATACTATAGTGATGCCTAAGTTTGCTGTAAGGATTCATTTTCCTTGACCTCCTTTAGTGTTCTAAGTAGTTTTTATTATGTTAAATAATTATAAATTCCTATCCAACATTTTTGAACAGCGTCCTGTAATGCATTAAGCAATGTTACTAAAAGCTGTCATATATTTCATTTCTTCTCTTCTGTTTATTCTGACAGGATCTTGTCTTTTCCCCTGTTTTGTAACAGTATCTTGAGAGGTAAGGGGCTGGGATTACATATTTGTTTGAAAAAGAGGAGCAGAAATGAGGAATAGCTTGAAGAAAATGTATCTTTTTCACATTTATACTTAAACTGAATGTTCTTAAGTATAGTATTTACTTAAGTTACTGAAGTTCAAATAAAATTATTATTGTAACACTAGAGAACACTGTTTTATAGAAAAGGAATTCTTTCAGAATTTAGCATATTTGGTGAAGACAGTTATTTGATTTAAGCTATTATCAAAACAAGGAAATAAATATTGTTGTCTTCTTCCTAACTGCATTTTTAAACAGTCTGAGCCAAGAATTATACATAGAATTATATATTTTAAATATTGGCTTTCATACTAACATACTGGTTCTATCAGCAAACTACTCTTGCATAACAGGAAGGCATATTCATTTATATATATATATATATATATTTAAAAAGCTTGATCAAAAACTTTTGCAGTTTAACTCCAGATTTTTTTATGTTGGTGGAAGGCAGCAGAGATACAAGGGGGAAGGATGACTAGCTACTCTTTTTTTATTTTTCTATTACACTGAAATCATATAACCTAGCTTAACTACCTTTGGCTGTGCAGCTATAGACTATATATGCCTACTCCTAATAATGTTAATTGCATTTTCTAATTACTATTTATATTCTTTGAGTATGGTTTTATAACCATTTTCTTGATGCATTTAAACATCTATTTTTGCTCTAAGAAAGTTTACCATATAATCAAGTCTCATGAGTCAGGACAAAATGCTGTCATTTTCCCCACTGTACTTGTCAGTTTGATTAATGTTGCTTTCTGAAGGATGTCTGCTTTTGTAATGGTATTATATTCTGATTCTTATTATGCTGTTGTGCTGCCTCCAGTATGAGATCTGTAGCACCATAAACAATTGATAACCCACTTGTGGCTTTCGTGACCCATATTTTCTCTAGATTACACTGTAGCTGTCCCTACCTGTATAATCTTCTTTTTCTTACTTGTCTCACATTAGTATCAATTCTGTTAACAATAATTATCATCATTCCACATTTCTCCTTTCCTCTCTGCTGTATACAACACCTCCAAACAACACATAGGGTTAACATTTTGATATAGACATAGAATATTTTGACAAATGCAATTCTTGTAATTTACAGTGCAGAACAAGATGATAATGAATACTGCTCTGAACTAGACCTTTGGGTTGCTATTTGTCTCACTGTTTGAATAAGAATGTGCTTGAAGTTATGATCTAAGAGGACACTTCTGCCACCTTCAAAATGAAAAATAATAGCAGGAGAGAAAAAAAAAAAACTATAATGATTTTATACCAGTCAAAATCTCCCAGATATTACAAAGCCCTTTATCTGTGTGATGGACAATATTAAAAAAAAAAAAACCAAACAAAAAAACAGAACAACACAAACCTTTAATAAAATATAAGAAAGGAATGGGTCACCAAACAGATGACATATATTTGCTAACCCGAGGAAATATTTCCTAGTGTATACAATTACTCTTTCTGTTGAGTGCCATGACACCTATTATGAGACATAATATTACTTGGAGAAGACCTGTGTTGTCCACTTGAAGAATAATTAAGTTTTCCACTGCTCAGTAGATTACATCTGAAAGCACAACCATAGATGGAGATAACAAGGGAGAAAGGCGAGCTTCTATCAAATTGAAATCATAAAAGAGAAAAAAAAAAGGAAGAACAGCATAATATTTTTATTTTTAAAATATGAAGGCTTTTTTTTCCTGCTCAAGTGTCTTGGTATTATTTTTTAAATTTGGTTTTGGGCAGAAGCAATCAATTACAAATATTTTACTTGTAGAAAACCAGTTTCTATTTGAGTATATAAACCAGCTTTAATGACATAGTATGTTATTCTACACAAAAGAATATTCTAGTTTAGAGAAAACTGGCCATAGACTGGTGAAAAAAGATTTCATCCAGCATCAGTTTATCATTGTGTTTACAATAAATCTTTGTATAGAGTTTTCCCAAGGCCTGAATCTACAAAACAAGTTAGGGATTTGTTCAATCTTTTCTTAATACACTTACAACTACTATTAGTGTGAATTCCCATAACTGTCCACTATATAAAATAAAGTCACTGAACCATATCCTGAGAGCTAGGTGCCTACACTATTCAATATTTAAGTACCTAAATCCAAGAAAATAATCCAGGATATCCTTGCCTCACCTGAAAACTTGTGTTAAATTTTCCTCTAGCAACATCCCAAATTCTGCTACTGTACAAACTCAAAACATGACAGGTCTGGTCACCTTACACTGGTACTGAATTACAGAGGATAGGAGCAGAGAGAAATTACAGAGGTTACCTACTCCATTCCCTGACTCAAGGTCAGATCAGCTCTACTTGTGTTATTCATAATAGATTATTACAATTTGTTTTTAAGGAGCTTTTCATTAACTAGTCTAGCTTGGCTGCTCTGGATATAGACATCTAAAACTAGGTGAGATGAATCCCAGCTTTTGTATGAGGAACAAGAATATATAAATATAATGGGAAGAAGGGGTTGTAAGAAAAATGGGTTAAAAAAGAAAAGATTTCTGCCCCAGCAACTGGAAGAGCCTAAACAACAATAGCAGGATATAACTATTTGTGACTTTAAAGGTCACACCTCAACAAAAGAAAAAAGAATGCAATAGAAACTTGGGCATTAAACGGTATAATATGGAGTACTATTCTGTAACAAAGTGGTTGGGGCTGGGTCCTATAGCTACTTCCATGCATTGCAGACAGGAGTTGGATGACTAAATTATTCTTTCTGTTCTGGTCTAAGTTACAAATACACATGTGATAGGGTTTATAATACTTTTCTAAAGGGCAGTACTCTTATTTCAGCTATGGAAAATACATATGCTGCTGAGGAATGAACTTTCACAGTTTGATATTGACATGAATCTTATGAATTCTACTGGAAACAAAATATCTTCTAAACTCCAAGTGAAATATTCTGTTGAAGCAAATGAGGCAGAACCATAAAAAATATTGAGACTTTTGTGTTAACAAGACTTTGCATAACATGCTGCATGAAATGCGAGACTTTTGCATTTCAGCCCAACTCTCATCAAGCAATAAACCTAAGAGATATTTGGCAAACATGTAAAAAAATCCCAAAGAGATTGGGAATTTCAGTGCTTTTGTCTTCCTGTAATCTTATTTTCAAAGAGTAAAGGTTAAAAACAAACAAACAAACAAAAAAAACAACTAAGAAAATGACAGAGCATTTGAAAGTCTAATGTTCTAGCAAGTAGGGTGAGCATTTGGCTGTGTGCCACAGAAATCAGTGTCAGTTTATCTAATGTGTCATTCTGCCTGCCCAGAAGAAGCTGCCTAACTTCCATGCAGAAATCCAGTCTGTTTGTTTTGTAGCATGACAATGGTAGACATAGCATTGTAAGTCCCTAAAATCACCTATGTGCTTATTGCATGGGCACCTACCACTATGAAAAAATGTTCAAAACTTTCTGCTGCGAGAAAGAGAGATGCCACTTCTTATCTGGAGCTAGTCAGGATCTAAGGACACACCAAAAAAGAAGGGGAATGGTGAACCTCCAAGCATACTTATCCCACCCCTCCCACATCCTACCAGCCCGAACTACCACACTTGGAGGTATTCTGAGTGAAAGCACTTTCTCTGCTGAAACGGAACAGGAGAATGCAGAGCAGGAGAATGCAGGCAGGAGCAAGCCTTATTGTGCAGTTGTAATCAGGCCACCTTATCAAAGGAAAAGGCTCAGGATCAACATCCCTCTTCAGTCATGACTGCTGGTTATTGGCCAATGGTAGCTAGTGCAAAATGCAGCACCACTTTGTTCCATCCTCAGTGAGAGTCAGACATCTTGTTGCCTGCTTTCTGGCTATGCAACCCTAGCACTGCTAGCTGCAGAAGGGCTCTGCTTCAAACAGAAAGAGTGAAAGGTACATTTAGCCCATGTGCTGTGGTTTCAACCTGCTAAGGCTGAGAAGGACCTGATGCCCCAGCCTCTTGCTCTCACCTGTGGGGAATTACTTAAAACAATAAGCAATTTAAAAAAAACTAAAAAACCTGAATCTTTTTTACTTCATCCCTTGGTTTTTAACAGAGCAGTGTTGTAAGACTATCTTCAAAAGAGGGAGGAGGGTGAATCCTTGGTGGATGGAGCTTCCTGATAATTAATTCCTACTGATTTCTTTCATAATCAGTGGCAAATGTTAGATCCTGATGATCAATAGGCAGATGTGCTGATCTGTTAGTCATCGCTCTGTATGCCTTTCTTAAGTGTCCCCTGTTAGCACAACTACACAGTTCTTGCCAGATCATGGGCAACACATACTCTGCTTCTCACTTTAGCATTATGCTTATGTTCAAAACCCTCTTCAGCTCTGCTGAACAGATTGAAGTCCTAGTGAGGCCAGAATAACCTAACAACAGCAACAACAACAAAACCTTTCCAAATTATTCAACATTCCTTATAGATTTTAGTTACATTTACCTTAGGATCAGAAAATTCCATATCACAGCTGGATAAAATCCCTGGACTATTGTTCCCTGGGTTAACACAATATACAGTAGGTATCCTGTCTTCTAATAAAACTCTTCTTCTTTGACATCTTTTATCACAAGGTTTATATGATTATGTTTTTTTATATTATGAGGCTCATAATAAAAGCATATCCTTCTGATCATTAGACTTTTGTGCTATACTTTTCAATCTAATAATAAAGGCTAAACTTGAAACTACATCCTGTTTGTTTGACTTAATAATATGATGCATAGGGACACTTGTTTAAGGACTGAGGCTTGTTTGTGCTTATTCAGTGAAAATCACCCAGCATAAATAACTTACAGAAAGTTTATAGCCTACTTAAATGTCAGGAAAGCATTATTTTAATGACTTAGCTGCTAACACACCAAAAGGCTTATGAATACTCTGAACTTAAAACATATAAATGAATAAATCTACCTGTGTGCTTTGTTAGATTTTATGTGAAATTTCAGTATAGTTACTTTATTCAGAGGTATATTTTGATAATGATCAAATAACCCCCTCTTTTTGGTATTCATTTATTGGGCTAATCAATTATTCAACATTATTCAGCAAAGACTTTCAATGTGTCAAAAAGAAAATCAGGCTTGTTCTAATATTACTCACTTGGGAAAGAATATGGCTTGGAAATAATTCAAATGAAACCCAATATAATAAGGAAGAAATCATCACTCATCAATAGAAACAGTGTTTCTGAAGATTACATTGATTACTCTTTGAATAATATAGAACAATTCATCAGATCCTGACATGCATACCAGTGTACAGTGCCAGTATAGCATCTAAGAACATACAGTGGCCATATAATCTTCTAATGAAACTGAAAGATAGGAATCAGTTAAAATAACATTTAATGGTCAATACACAGAAGAAAGACTGTAACAGGGAGTAACTAAACATGAGTTTATTCTAACAACATTTATGCAACAAAAATGAATTTTTCAATTAAGAGTACTTACTTTTCTAGACAAAGTTAAAAACTGTAAGAAATACAAATTAGAAACCACTAAAGTAATAATAACTGATGGGAACAGAGATCAGATGATTCCATTAGCGGGATATCATTAACGATCAGCAAAGGCCAAATTAAAAAAAATCCATTTTATCATGCTTTTTTGTTAAAAAAAAAAAAAAAAAAAAGAAAAACCTAAGAAAAATGCAGAGGGTTTTTAACAGAACTGACCCATTCAGACAGCCGGTGAAGAGTGCTGCATATGGAAAGCATGTATAAAATAAAGACCAAGAAAAAGGCAGAGGCGGGAATATTCCTGAAGTAATGAAATACAGCATTATATCAAAGTATAGTATCAAGCTTGTAGCTATGCTGAACAAAAGGGAATGCACAAGCAAAGCTGGGGAGGCAGTTATGCCTTACCTTCCTGAGACTATATTTGAACATTAAAATTTAAGAATGAAAATAAGTACCTTGTTTTCAGCATATTAATGGGAAGAATCAAAGAGATTTATTATAAAATGTGGGATTCTTTTGCAAAGGTGTCACAAAATTTGGGCAGAAATGCATGATATAAGTTGGTACATGATTAACTACAGAATAACGAAAAGCTCCAGATATAAAATTACATCAACTGTATTTTAAATGGCAGGAAGCATTTACCTGTCTCATACTGCCACCACAGAACTGTGCAATCCAGTTACATCTTTATACACAGACTTAAAGGTTATAGGAGTATGGGTAAGGGCATAGGCAAGGATACACAAGTGAAAATAAAACTGACTGTATAATTCTCAGTTGTCCAGATCTCATATGCAGTCAAAATCATTTGTAAATAATGGTATGTTAAGGCGTGGGTAGTTACAGAGGAAATGCAGTGGAAAAGTTCATGGTAAATAAAGTTCAAAATCTGTCTACCCCTGGAATTAAATAAACTGTTCCAAATTCTTCTAATAAATTCTGTCAAAAGGTAGCAATTTGTAGCAGTCCTTATGAATCACATGCAATATCGTAGCATCAGGTCTGCAAAGTTAATAAATCTACCCTAAGGCAAAATTTGTGCTCATGCATAGAAACAAAACCCATGCAACAGAAATCACCCCTGTCAAACCCTTTAAAATTTTTTCCTCAATGTAATTGTGTATTTTTTGCAAAAAGATGTTTCCTGTACATGTCAATGCATTCCTCAGATGTACGTTTGGGATATATGTCTTCTGAAGTTATGATACATGATTCAAAATGTGTATCAAAGCTTATGACTTTCTGATAATATCTGCGGAGTCCTCTTTCATATGGGGAGTTTAAAGTAAATGGAAACTGATTCGTTCCTGAATTTTGATTACTGTATGTATTTTATGTGCTCTTAATGTAGTTGTATTAAATAGACTAAACTGGCAAGAAAAAGTTTCATTTAGCACAAGTTACAAATAGAGTTATGTAAAGCAGCAGCTGAGCAAAGCTTTAACTACTTCCATGTAGAAATGGTGAACACTGTTGCCTATTGACTAACTTTACTGTACCACAACTGCAGGATGTCGTAAAAATATATTTCATTTTGTAGTGTTCATACACAACACCCAGAAGTGTGCTAGGTCATTTGCAGGCATAAGCGAATCCTCTCTCCAGGAGATGGCTCTTTTATTCTTCCTTGTTTGGCTGTTACCTTTAATCTAAAATTAAAGTCATTTACACTGATAATACATGCTTGCTTCCTGTATATCGAAAGCAAAACACAGACTCTGGAATTCAAGCAGGCTGCAGGATCAAAAGCCTCATCACTGCCTGACAGGATATGAAGTAGCTGCCCCTGGAGAAAGGCTGAACTTCTGCTCCCACCACACAGTTCCTGGCCGCAGAGCCTGGCAGACCTCCTCCCTTGCACAGCGGGGTGCATCACTGGCAGCTTCCGCTGCTAAAGAAAACAGAAGCAGCAGCAGCTATTTGCCTCCAGGCTGTAAGATGGATCATTTCAGGCAACTAATCCCCATTAAGAGGGCTGTAGTAAAAGACCTACTCTTGCAGGGGCAGAAAAATGTGAATACACTTTTAATTAAGGACTGGTATAAAGTGACAGCAGAATTAGGACTGTGTGATAATATTAATGACATTTTGAACTGTTGCGGAACTCGTGCCACTCGTGCTTCCACCTAAAGCTTGCTTCACAAAAATGGGGCCCCAGGGGCTTGATCTGCCAAGGTGCAGAGCTCCCTCACAAAGTACTGAGTGCTCTTAACTGACACAGAAAGCAGAGAGACTTGGTCACACTCAACCCCCCACAGAAATGCCCGGAATCGACAAGATCAAGTGTATCTTGAACTGTGAACAAAAGGCAGGCAGAAAACCATCTTCTGAAAATGTCCAGGTTCTTTGTCTCTTCCAAAGCCCCTGCATGGCTGATTAAAAATGCACCAAAATTACTCAGTCAACCATTCCTGTTAGCAATGCTGATTTTTCTTTCTTGAACATCTTGTCCTGCACCGAGCAGCACCTCAGTCTGAATTCAGCCTCCAGCTATATTGTTATTCCTGTGATTTATAGCAGGAGATCTGACACAGATTTCTACAGCAGTATATTGCTCTGCCCACTTCCTTCCAGACTGGGATTTCAGTCTCTTTCTTACATTTAGGCGTATCTGTCATTTTTCATTTCATTCCCTTAAATGCTAGACATACTTTGCTACAATTGGTGATACTCTGCTATCGATTGGCAGTGACTCTGGCTTGTCCTTTAAACCACCATCTGTCTTTGCCTTCCCCCCATGCTGATGCCAGCTATGCTGGTAACTGGACACCATTGCTGGAAGATTGTCTCTCACCAGTTGACACTATTTGCAGAGGAACCCAACAACCACAGGGAAAACAAAAAAAAAGTGCTCATTATACCAAATGTTACTCAGTGGTTCCAGCACTGATGGCAGCCAGACACTGGCACCTAAAGAGATTCTAGTAGCAGTGCTGGGATATAGAAATCCAACATATGAACTCAATAACTCTGAGCAACATCAGAATGAGCAGCTTGCCTGATACTCACAGAACCAGTATCAGTTACATTAGGTCTGTATCAAGGTATTATTGTTTGTAAATCTTTGTAATTTTTAAATAATTATTATGGGTTTTATGTGCATTTGTTTGCATGCATACCCAGAGGTGAAAAGGATATGCAAAAATTCTGTTTGGGAATTCAACCTCTGAGAGTCTGAAAAGAGTCAAAATGCATGTCTGAAGTGCACGTGTTGCCCACTGTCTTACACTGCCCGTTGCACAGGTATATAAGTGTGTATATGCATATATCATCTAATAAATAAAGTTGCAAATTATGATATGCATAAATAGCTCCTGGATTTTTAAAGATTAATAAACTCCTGGTTTTCTTGTTTCATGTGTGCAGGTGTTTATCTGCATTCTTAATGCTAATATGAAGTTGACCCAAGTCTGCATCAGGCTTGCTTTTTCAGGTGTGAATCATGAATGCACCCATTTATCCACATTACTGGATTTGTTTCTGAATTAAGATGTGAAGAGAAGGCAAATTCGGGTGATGGTTTGGTGCTGAATGTGACATGAATTTGAGATTATCATTACATGTATTAATGGAAGAGCTATCCTGGTTATCCCAAATGACAATCAGTATAAACTTCATGGGAAACATAATATTTGTGTGCTTATTCGTTCTGTAGTGTTACAGAAATATGAGTTAGGGATCTATTTATTTATTTATTTTTATTGACAGTGGTGGTAGTACTGTCCTTAATAGCCATTCATCTGTAACACCAGGTGAAATGTTTACCAGGAATTCAACTAGCTAAGACACAGACAGTTTCATAAAAGCCCTTAAAACAGCCTCTATTAAAATGTCTCCATTGTGAGACAAGATAGAAGTACTCTTTTCTGAGACTAAAAGTGGAAATGTCATTTGTCATTTAGAAACTAGAAATCTCTCCCATCCTTGTTCTTAGATTATGGTTTTAAAGCTCTGACATTTTTCACTACGGCTTAAACTACCATGTGCATAAATACATACACAGTTCTGCAGACAAGCCATTTTTCCAAATCAAAGCAAATCAACAGCTGCTTAAAACATAATGCTGCAGATACGTGTGGGCAGGAACAGTCTGATTTGCCCATTGCATGAGTATTGATTTTTGATTGCAGAGGTTATTCTGCAGATGAAAAGATCATAATCATACTAAGAGATGCTTCACTGAAAACTTGCACTCTACAAAACAAAATGGAAAAAAACAATTCGGCTAACTGAATAAAAAAGCAGCGATTACTGCTATCTTTGTTCTTGCTTCTAGGACCCTGCTGTAAATGATCTTAAATGTCTGTTCATATCAGTACTACCTAAATAGCCAAAAAGTGGAAAGTGGGAAGTTGGGCAAAAGAGAAGGAGAAAAAAAGAGAAATAAAGAACTCTCTGGTCTAGTTTCTTCACGCACAGCAAGGACTTGGCCCCAGTTCCTCTCCATCCTCCATTTCAGACTCTTGGAGAAGAGATCTGTAAACAGTGAGGGGCAGGAACACAACAGGTCAGAAAAAAAATGGATTTGTGGATTGTGGAGAAAAAAAAATTGTTAAAAATTCAAGACAAGAAAGTGCTCAGCTGCTGAGCTGTGTCCCGGAAGCACTTCAGGGCCACAGGCATGTCCCTGTTTGACTTGAAAGTTCCTGAAAACACCCCAACTTCTGCATCAATGCACATGTACAACACCCTGGGCTGTGGGACTCAGTTAATCATGTCAGGATATGGGAAGTAGACTGATTTCATGCCGATGTCCCACGAAGCCCCTAATCTTGCTATACATAGTGCTTGTATAGCACACAGAGGCTGTACAAAAAATGCAGGTGTGGCTTCCAACTTCTTCAAAATGAAGAAACCGTGGTTCTCCTGCTGACCTTTGGTATTCTAGTTCCCTGATCAGAGCACTCGCTCTGCAAACAAAAGACCCAAGGTCATTTTTCTGCTCAGCATGAGCGGATTTAACCTCCCATCATCTACCTCCTGTGTGAGTGTCCTAAATATTAGACTGCAGACACTTCTCTGCATGTGACAAGGAAAGTATCATCCCCTCCTACTGAAACTGCAGCTTTACAGCAAAAACTAAAATTCACTGGAGTAATAGCGGAATACAGAAACCTGAAGAAATTATCAGCTATTTTTGTACCTAAAACCACCAGCTTTGTGGATAAGAAAATGAAGAGTTGGCATTAATCAGGGTAATGCTGAAATACCAGTGTAGGGGTATCAGAGCACTACCACCTCCATTCAGAAAGCATTAGTTGTCCTTTGTATCTTTTGGGAAGACGCTGATTCTGCAGATGCCACAGGTGTATTTGGAGCATATATCTCAGATCAGTCCTTCCCAAGGACTTATGGAGAGGAACATGGAGCCCAAAGAAGAAACTCAATCTGCACACCTCTGGAGAGTAGAGTAAGCACTTAACTAATAGATAAAAGGGGACTGAAACCTGTTGGGGATCTAGTTCAAGGAAGAGCCACAAGAAATACTATAGATGCCCATGTTTCGGTTGTAGCATGGAAGTACTTAAGAAGATAATTCTGTGGTAAGAATTCTGGGGGAACTGGTAAGCAGGTAGGATATGGACCCAGTTCTAGGGATTGCATACATACTTTGTATTACAGCATTGCTACTTAAAATGGGTAAAAATCATTGGACTACAAAAACATATTCATCGTGTTTTCTCCTCCCTTTTTTATCAGCTCCATCTCCTCACTGCATAGCTGAGATGTTATGAAAAGAGACCTGGAGATGGCTCAGCCCCTTCCACCATAGCTTGCTGCCTGAGACAAGGGCACCTGCAACTGCAGTCCAGGCCTCTGATGTTCTGGTTGAATATTTTGGTCCCCAGGGTATTATGGGGATGCGGATTATCCCAGATGACCAACAGAGCCACTGTCATCACTGAAGGAGTAAGAATCCAATTGCTGCACTCTGTGTTAAATACAAGGCTGTTAGCTTATCTCAGACTTTATCTGAGCATGGCTTCCCAATCATTCCCTCACAAGATTTGGGCACCCAAATAGTTAGTGACTCCCAAGCAGCTAAAGGGAGAATGGTGGAGGCTGCGCTACTCCACTGAACTAAGGTGGTGATCCCTATGGCAGAACTTTAACCTCTGAAATTTTTATTAAGTGGACACTCAAAATGTGTTTAGAAGAAATTCCTTTTTGTTGCATTCTTGGATTTAAACTTATAATCATGTGGTGCGTTGACCCTGGCTGGACACCAGGTGCCCACCAAAGCTGCCCTATCACCCCCCCCTCCTCAGCTGAAAGGGGGAGAAAAATACAAAAGCCTTGCGGGTCAAGATAAGGACAGGGAGATCACATAGCAATTACCATCATGGGCAAAACAGACTTGACTTGGGAAATTAGTTTAATTTATTACCAATCAAATCAGAGTAGGGTAATGAGAAATAAAACCTAAATATTAAAACACCTTCTCCCCACCCCTCCCTTCTTCCCAGGCTCAACTTCACTCCTGAATTCTCTACCTCCTCCCACTGAGTGCCACAGGGGGACAGGGAATGGGGGTTGTGGTCAGTTCATCACACGTTGTCTCTGCTGCTCCTTCCTCTTCACACTTTTCCCCTGCTCCAGCATGGAATCCCTCCTGTGGGAGACAGTCCCCCAGGAACTGCTCCAGCTTGGGTCCTTTCCACAGGGTGCAGTCCTTCAGGACTTGTGACCATGGTGTCACAAGTCCTGCCAGCAAAACTGCTCCAGCGTGGTGGGCTCCTCTCTCTCCACAGGTCCACAAGTCCTGCCAGGAGCCTGCTCCAGTGCGGGCTTCCCGCTGGGTCACAGCCTTCTTCAGGCATCCACCTGCTCCGGTGTGGGATCCTCCACAGGCTGCAGGTGGATATCTGCTCCACCATTAACCTCCATGGGCTGCAGGGGGACAGCCTGCCTCACCATGGTCTTCACCAGGGGCTGCAGGGGAATCTCTGCTCTGGCACCTGAAGCACCTCCTTCCCCTCCTTCTTCACTGACCTTGGTGTCTGCAGAGCTGTTCCGCCCACATATTCTCACTCCTGTCTCCCGGCTGCAGTTGCAGAGGGTTTTTTTCCCCTTCTTAAATATGTTATCCCAGAGGCGCTACCACCATTGCTGACAGGCTCGGCCTTGGCCAGTGGCAGGTCCGTCTTGGAACTGGCTGGCATTGGCTCTATCAGACATAGGGGAAGCTTCTGGCATCTTCTCACAGAAGACACCCCTGTAGCCCCCCTGCTACCAAAACCTTGTCATGCAAACCCAATAGAAATCGTCTTTTGGATCTCATCTTTAATTTGCACATGCAAAGGTTTGGGTTTTTTTTTTTTATTTGTTTAACATAGTGAGGCTTGTGCAATCAAATTCATTATGGCTAGAAAGCAACAGTGAGTTAGCAATACCACTGAGTACTGCAGTGTGCTGGTGAACTATGCAAAAGAATAACATCAAAATCATATTTTTTTCACATTCAAACTTCCTAAATTTTTTTCATTCCAGTGAACTGGTCAAGTTCAAATTAGCAAAAAAAGTTCCTTTCCTTAGAAATGCTACCTTTTTTAGCTATGTTACAGTCCTTGCTCCTGTCCTAAAAAGTTTTTTTTGTCTTTCCTTGTTCTTTATTCATCATTTTGGTCAGTGCTGCTCCTTCTACAGAAGCACATACCATCATCTTCTCAATTTACTACAGATTTTCTGTGAATAAAAAGCTTTGAACATAGAGGAAGTGGTCTAGCTAAGTTAAAATGGATGCCTTACTCCTTTACTGTGAACACAGAAAGCAGCTTTCTTCACATTTATTTGAGTAATCTGAAAGGAGGTCTTGACTTTGAGAAAAATTTCACTTGAATCTATATTTACTTATGTTTCCATTTTTAGGAATTTCAGTAATACACTTTTTCTTCACCATCAGCTTTAAAGTACACCAGCTCTAGATGAAAAGGATAAAAGTCAAAAATAGTTTATAAATTATGAGTAGGATGCAGGTTCTGAGTGCACATGGCTGGAGATGTGATAAAGCTACATTTTTTAATCTCCCTGTGGTTAGCTTCATGGTACTGCTAGATATTCTGCTCTGGATATCTGTTCAAAGAACTGGCTCACTGGTGGGGAGGAAAATGGGCAGGTTTTCATTTCCACCCTCCAATAGTGTGACTTTTTCTTGAACTGGCATTAATACTAGATTATACTATCCTTCTCCCATTTCTGTTTTGAGGAACAATGGGCCAGAGAGATGAGGCTTTACTAAAATATAATGCAGAACGTACAGAAAAAATGTGTGTGAAATATGGAATTATAAGGTTGTTAAGGGAACGGCTATGGTTGATGAGGCAGTTTCAGCTTTGTAACTCAAACAGCAGAGGCAGCGTGTTGTGGAGTAGAAATGTATGTACCAGCATGCCTCAACAGAAATATGTCAACACAGTATTTTTCCTTTTTACCACTGTTACAGAGCTAGCTGCACTTTTGTCTTTTCAGTATCTCTGACTACATTCCTGAGATGTTAGGTGTCTTTGTCTTTGGATATAACTTAAATGTTCTTCACTCAGACTGAGTGTAAAGCACTGCCACATCTAGTCGTACCAAGGTGTTTCACCTAGTATCCCATGCCCAGCAATGTTCAAGAGAGGGAGAGATTATAAGAAATTGGGCATGCAGTGAGTGACACAGTCCCTCTCTGGCTTTAGCAGTCCCCCAGCTTTACCAGTCCCAGCTTTAACGGTTTCTCTGAATGAGAGGCTGCATCTCAAACACTGTGTCCATGTCTCAAAACAGATACAGGGCTTTTTTTTTCTTTTTTTCCCATCCATGTAAATCCTTACCCCCGTGACTGCCGCTGATACTTATGTCCTCAAATCCCAGTGCCGCAGTGCTGATCAGCAGCTACTAAAACAAAGTTGTTTGAGGGTTTGTTTGCTTGTTTGTTCAGCAATTGGAACAAAACAGCAGGCAAAGGGCTTTTAAAACAATCAGCCCACAGACATATCCAGTCTCACCTTATGCTCTCCTTCAAGCACAGTTAGATAAGCATTCCTCTTTAGTTACGGAAATGCAACCGAGTCAAATCACATCCATGACTGCTTGTCCTAGTGGCCTCTGCCTTCCTTAAGTCGCATACATCTGCTTCTAGGAATCCCCCTGTATTTGCTGAGGGTTTCCGGGCATAATTATCATAAAGATCAAGAGTTTCTTTGCTTCAGCCCCCAAGTGTGAAGTCTCTGAGGCTTGAAATTGTTTTTTTTTTCTTGGACTGATGAAAAATCCATACAGCAGAAGTTTATCCAGGAGAACACCGCATAATACTTGCTCAGTGGCTTGGAAAGCTACACCTATAAGATCCTTCTCATGAGCTGTCCTAGCACTTCCAAGGGTTTGGTGTCTGCTGTCAATAAGAAGGCTAAAATCATTGTCATTTATTGGTCCTGTGCAAACTCCTTTACTGGTACCTCTTCTCTAGGCAAAAATACACAATCTTAAATCCAGTCTCAAAATATATGATCTTATTAAGTATAATGAAAAAAGTATAGTGAAAATATAAGGTATAAGAGAAGGGACTTCTCCTGTTTACCAAACCTCAAACTAACTGAGCTGATAATTATAGGAGAGCTGAGGTTATCCTTCAAGCTACCAGATTTGTAAAATTTACTGAAACTGTTACACTTTGCTCGTTTCCAAGGGATAAGTGGCATGAGTGAAGAACACCTGTTCTGGGTTATCAGAACATACAATTTAGTCAAAAGACATATATAAAATATAGCAACTCAGCTATAATAAGATCTTATTTAACTTTTTTCCTACAGAAAGACATTACTGTACTGAGTCGTGAAGTTGTCCTACTGTATGAAATGGAGGTGCTTAGATATGGGGAAGTAAAGGGAAAACAGAAAGGAAATAGAAAGCAAATACTGTTTTCCAGAAAACCATGAAAATAACATTAGAAAATGAAACAACACAAATTTTGCATAAAGAAATTGAACAGGAGACAGAGACAATGCCTCAGTACCAGTACTGGTACTGAAAATTTAGACACAGAAGAGGATCTTGCATCCACTGATTCACTGTAATTGGACTCTAACAGAGAGGTTCAGAGCCAGCATGGTAAGGCTATTCGACTTAACAGTCAGTCCTGATAATGTACTGGAATGAAGAGCCTTCCTCGGTACAAGACTGACTCTACAGTTCAGAAATGTTATGCCATCACAGATGTACTTACTTTTCCAGAAAAAAAAACGTTCTCTAATAAAAAAAATCCCAATAAAACTTGTTTTCACGTCCCATATAATATAAACAACTCACAAATGTTTTGCCAACATAAGAAATGCACAAAGGAAAAATACTACTTTCTGCAGGAATATGGAAGATGTCTATGGAGCTATTGTGGGAAAGATGAGGAGTAAGGGTGGAGGCAGGGTAGTTTAGGAGAAGAATGGTGGGGTAGGATAGCTGTTGAGTTTGAAGTTATCCATAAGCAATTTGATGTTGAAATACTGAAATTGCCATATAAACTATCAAAAACTGAGCACATTTTCTTCTTCTTTTTTTCTTTCCTCAAGTAATAAATATAGTGAGCCTTAGTTTATATAAATTTTATATAAGTGAATCTTTAGGAAAATTCTTTTTATTACGAATTGTTATTATTATTCCCTCACTATCAGACTATTAACACCTAGTTAAACACCTAGTGTTTACTGACACGGTTACATGCAGACCCTTGTATCATGCAAAAACTGAACATACCCCAAAAAGTTTTTCAGACTGCTTTGGAAATTCTACTTCAGAAATATTTTTTCCCATAACCTGAGACCATTTTTATTGTTTAGAAGTTAGGACTTTTTCTGTCTGCTGGAGTTCAACAGGAAGCTTGAGCACGTACCTAGCGTTAAACTTTATAGTACCTCCATTGACTTCATTGGGATGTGTCATAGCCCAGATTTGTAACATGGATCAAAACCTAGCTTGGAGACAGAAAGTAAAGAGTGGGATAAAATGGCCAATTTTCAGTCTTAGCAAAAGGTTAATAGTGGGGGCCTCAAGGCTCAAGAGTAGGTGTCATGATGCTTAATGATCTGGAAAGGGGATGAGTAGTGAGAAGAAACTTTTGCAGATGCCACAAAGATGCTTAGGATGGTCAAGCCCATGCTGTGCTGTTAGCTTCTTTGCAGGGCCCTAGAGAAGGCAAGAGGATGGGCAATATGATGACAGTAAAAAATCAGTGTTTTATCGTTGAATATTGATAAATGGAAACTACCCTTGAAGGAAGGAAAAAAAAACCCCTGCACA
Organism: Balaeniceps rex; assembly: GCA_013401315.1. Taxonomy (NCBI): domain Eukaryota; kingdom Metazoa; phylum Chordata; class Aves; order Pelecaniformes; family Balaenicipitidae; genus Balaeniceps; species Balaeniceps rex. The sequence continues at coordinate 24,601 of VYZW01010771.1, read as the reverse complement.
AAGGTGCAGCAAGATTCAAAATTAATTATTAGATCATCAAGACAACTTAGAAAAATATCTAATCACTTGTCCTGGTTTTGGCTAGGATAGAGTTAATTTTCTTCCTAGTAGCTGGTATAGTGTTGTGTTTCAGATTTAGTATGAGAACACTGATGTTTAGTTGTTGCTAAGTAGTGCTTACCCTAGTCAAGGACTTTTCAGCTTCCCATGCTCTGCCAGGTGAATAAGAAGCTGGGAGGGGGCACAGCCAGGACAGCTGACCCAAACTGGCCAAAGGGCTATTCTATACCATAAGACGTCGTATATAAACTGGGGGGAGTTGGCCAGGGGGCAGGGATCACTGCTCGGGGACTGGCTGGGCATCGGTCAGCAGGTGGTGAGCAATTGCATTGTGGATCACTTGTTTTGTATATTATTTTATCTTTTTTTTTTCCTTTTCCTCTGCTGTCCCATTAAACTGCCTTCATCTCAACCCATGGGTTTTGGGGTTTTTTTTTCCGATTCTCTCCCCCATCCCACCGGGGCGGGGGAGGGTGAGCGAGTGGCTGTGTGGTGCTTAGTTGCCGACTGGGGTTAAGCCACAACACCACTACAGTAAAAATTCAAATGTTAGAAGATGCTTGATGTACAGTTTTATGTATAGCTGCAGTTAGAAAAACAAAAATATTTGGAATGCATGAGGACTGGGTGATTGCTATGGATACTGACCTAGGTAAACCTTGGATCTGATTCAATACTGTGAAGTCATGTTTCAAGTAGACAAGTATCCTCAATGAGTGAGTCCAAAAATTATCTAGTAAGGAAACTCAAAATGCTGTGGGTTTCCTTCCTTTACTACAAATAAAACTTGCTTTAGCTTTAGCTTGATGATTCTTTAGTTCAGTTGTGAATACCTTTTCAAAAAGAAAGGTAAGGAGAATTAAATTAATTCAAGTGATGGAAATACGAGTTCTAAAGCTGTTGATGCCCTTTGAAATAAGGTACACCTGAGTGTTTTGGGGGGTTGGGTCCTTAAGCTGGAGGAGCGATACCAGACGTTTTGCAGCATTAACTGAGTCAAAATAATTACCTGAAAGCACAATGGGAAAAACACTACTATTATACCAGTCATTTGATGCAAAACACTTCATGTATTAGGGATTCAAAACAGAAGGGGCAAATTCTAGCTAGAAAGAAGCAATATCCTTAAAAAAAGAGGAAGCCATCAAAACAGAGAAGCGAAGGGCCTCTCCAAGTTGCACTGATGTCAGCCAGTACATCACTCCTCAGTGATCACCAGGAGCATGACTGCATTCCTAACATACAGCTTGTACCAGTCTACAGGAACTGTGTTCCACATGGTTTCAAATACTATGTATAGTAAAGAAATTATACCTGAGGAAATTGTAGACCTAATTGCAAAGAAAAGAAAAGAATCTGTCTTTAATGATTGGTGAAAAATCACAAAGAAAGTAGCATTTTGTGAGAATATTTTACATAGATATACAGAGTAAAAAGTGAGAGTTGTTGTTGCTTTTGAAATACTGCATCTCCTATTTTGTAATTTTTCTATGTATGTTTTATTCAGAAATTTCAATATGTTCCAACTACATCCAATGAACAATAGGAAAACTCTCCTAATTAATTTTTGAGTAGTTAATAAAACACTGTGTAGTGTAGTAGATAAAGAGTTTCTAAAACAACTAAGGAGACACAAACATTCAAATGTTTATGTAATTCACTTTCTGTCAATGAGAGATTAATTTCTAGGGTTTTATCAAGCAAAATAAAATTAGATTTATGAAATTACATTTAATCCAAAACATATTATGCATATTTATTTGGCTCACTTTCTTGATCCAGGGCAAAAAAAAGTAAATTCCTTTTTATGCCTCAGTTCACAGTCCATCTTTCAGGTGGGAAGGATCTTTAGTGGCAGAACAGGACAAAATCTACCACCTCTGTTGCAAATGAGACATACCACAGCACTGAGACAGTGGCTGGGGCTGGCTGCTTTCTAATCTTCCTCAGAGTTTTATTGCTCTTCTGGGATCTATTATCAGGTGGAGCCTGGTATAAATCTGGTTCCAAAATCAGGGATCAACAAATGATACTGTGACTTGGCCACAGTAGGTGGGAAAAAGCTGTGACTGCAGGACTGCAGCTATGACTGTGATACCACAAGGAATACAGCAGCTGCGTGACGGTCATTACAGCATCCTTCTGCAGATACAGTCTTGTCAATTGAAAATCCCTCTGAATTCTTCCTGAAATCTGTCATCATTTGACCCAGCCATAAAAGGGTGCCTGATTGCTTATTCTGTGGAGCCAAAGGCAGTCAATTATGATGCTGGCCTTACCGCACACTTGTGTTTTGCTGGCTAAAAAAACTGGTATGCCTGAACCAATTAAACCAGTGAACCATTTGGGCTTAGACGGCTCTTTGACCTCTGCCTATGAAGGCACGTTAGTCCTGCCATCTATCAGTAGAAGTGCTGTAGGGCCCAATTAGGCTTCATTCTGCCATTTAGACTGCTAATCCAGTACAGATACCGTGGCTAGTTTACTTTTCAAATTGACGGATTTCAGCCTACAAACCCCCTTCTTTCAGTACAGCCTTGGACATGGTACTTTGTAGCCAATGTTTGTTCTGTGGCAAAGGAAAATATTTATTTTCCAGTATATGTACGCGTTGCAGAAAACCTCTGATCCTCAACTTCTCATTCCTCTGATACATTATTGCTTGTAATTAATTCCCCGTCAGGCTTCCCAGCATTCTGGGCTACCCTTCAAGTGGGTAGTAGATGTAATGTATTTTCAATCTTTGAATTTTAAAACCCGTAAGGAGACATGTGATGGTCAAAGTGTGTCAGAGGCCATCAGAGGATGCATGTAGTATATTATAAAGTCCAGCTATCAGGAAAAAAGAAAAAAAGTAAAGAACAATTTTCCTGCAGAAAAGGTTTATGGTAACATTGACACCATTTTCCTGAATAGATCAAATCTTATGTATTTTTAGACTCATATCTGCTTATGTAGTGACAAAAATAAACACTTACCAGCTGCAGAAGTAACATAACTATTTGAGACAGCTGGATACTGTTCCATCTTGAACATCATTGGCAGAATTTCTCGCTAAATCCCAATAGCTACACCTGTTCAAAAGCCTTGCAGGCAAAACAATCACACAGGTACCACTAAGGGCATAATTTAGCCCTCAGGAACTTTGTTACTGGTGATGATATGTGATGTGGAACAAGCCTGCCTGCCTGCTTGCCTCTTGGAGCCCAGAATGAGTTTCAAAGACTGGTGCTCAGGAAAAGCTCATTTCACTCTCTAGGCGAGCTCCTGGGCTGTGGAAATGAGTGTGATACCTGGACAGAAGGAGAAGACCCTCACTTCAGAAAATGGGCTAGTTTCACTGGTAGTCTGGCAGATGAAGGGCTGATTTGAATTTCACTGTGAATACTATTCGCAGCCCTAGTGATCGCTGTGTCAGTTAGACAGCTCATCCAAGTAGCGAACATGTGAGCTGATGATATGTAGGTAAATATTATGACAGAAAACTTGCTAGGAAAAGGTATCTTCTGTGAGCAAGTAATTTAATATAGAAGATTACTATTTCTATAACATAAACTACATTAAGTACTTGGTGTCAGCGGTTTCAGTATATCCTTCAGTGGCAGTAGTAAGTATGCCTGGAAAATCTGACTCATAGTATGGTAGGATTAAACTGGTGAAACCAGTGGGAGACAAAAATTGTTTTGTAGCCTGCGTGGTGGAATATGAGGTACTTAACACCCGCCGTCCTCCAAACAGCCGTCATTATTCCCGCAGTGCCATCTACCGGTACAAACCCGAGATGTGCGGAAAGTAACTAATTTTCATATGTATCTGTTGCTCATTAATGATCTGATCTTGTATTAAAATACAAAGAAAACAAATAATCATTTTTATTATAATAGCTTTTCTCATTTTCCATAATTTTAAGTTACTATTCAGGATTTCTTTCATAGATTAATATTTAGTATAAAGGGTGCCATATGGTACAGAATGCTTTCAAAAATGAATGCATGTACTATACCTGCGCTAGAAAGAACCCTATTTAGCTTATATAAATGCAGAGATAAACATTTCACACTTCATTCAAATGCAGATATGTATCTTATTTTCACAAAAAACAAATAGACATGCGTGTTCTACCTCACATGTACTTTCCAAATATGTGGACTGAATAATTACTCTAAATGTTTTGAAAGTTCCATAGCTCTGTTAATGTCTAACGATTCTCCTAGATTTCGTACAAGAACTTAAGCACTTTATGTGGGATTTCATACAGTATGAAATCTGTACAGGGAGGGTAATTGCATCAAGTATAAATCCCTAAAGTTTTACGAGGATGTAGGTCAGATCAGTCCTTCCATTGCAGGAATTGGTAGTGCAGCGTTGTGGTTCTCATTCTGTTGGACCATCCTTTGTGTTCGGTAATATTGATTGGCAGATATTTTGGCCCCACTTCTAAAGCTGCAGGAAAGCGAGGAAAGGATAATATCATAGCTTTTTCTCTAACTTAGCTCAAAGTATATTTATTGCAACAGTTCCCCCATCCACCTCCTCATCTATGGAGCCCTGCAAGATTTATTCTTATCCTATTTAACATCAGTCTATTAGTGCTTAAATGTATTTTGAAGCAGCACAAGCTTAAGTGCTAGAAAGACAGAAGCTTAAGTGCTAGAAAGACAGTGATAACTCAAATGTATTTTATGAGAAGCACAAAGCAACATCTCCTTATCTCAATGACGAACTGAAAGTAGCATCTGGATGAAAAACAACTGACTGAAACGCAAACCAGGTGTAAGTAAGCTTATTCTGACAATACGAGGACAGAACTTGCCATTTTTACAATACCCATTTCTGAAATGATCAGATAACCTCAGAGATAAATTGGCTTTGTAGCACTAGTTGCCCAAATAACCAGTAGAGCAGAAAATACATGGAAAATTCTGTGCCTGGTCCCAAGATAGCACCTTCTCATTTTAGTCAAAGGTTCGTGATCTCCTTTCTTGAATGTGAGTACTTATCACAGGTAGGAATGAAGCTTGTGCTCTACATTAAGTCCTCAAAGGAAGCTTCACAGTAATATTTAGTAAACTACACTGAGGAAGTCAGGATCATCTAATTCTGTATTCTTCGAATGTGTGAGTTTCTGCTTTTTACTTTTACTAGACAAGGGACTCAGTGGTCATATATTCTGGTATCAGTCAGTTTCAACACAGTATATCTTCTAAAACAGGGTATTTGAATGCATACATAGCAGAGATTTTTGAAAAATGTTCTTGTACTTCCCAGTCATCTTCAGAATGACTTTAGTGATTAACCAACAATGTGTCTGAACTGAACTATTGCTTTTTCTTTTTTATTGTTAATACTTAGAAAGAGGCTTTCTATCAGTCTGCGTCCCCTCTGAATGTCTGCATCTGACCTCTGCTTGTCCTCACACCATGAGGTTTCATTATTTATTTTGACAGTAACTGTCTTTTCTCCTTCTTGACCACAGAGCTTCGTATTCTTTCTTAAGTCATCTATTCATCAAAGATTAATTCATTGCTCAATGAACATTACCTATTTCTCTTTTCCTTTTTCCTGGCTGGATATACGTGCTTAAAGCTAATGCCTCTAGAAATCTATAAGGTTCATCAACTCAGGTGACTATATATTCCTCAGTCAGTATCACTGAAGAACACTCTGACTTTTTTTATAGTTTCAGTGAGTTTTATACTATCTGAATAAAGTAACTTCCATTGTTGGTACTGTTGTGCAAGTCATTCCACCTCCATGATTTTAGTTGTTCTTTTTGAAAACTGTTTTGCATTTGCATTTTTATGTTGTCATTGTTAAAAATTTCATAGGTGTAGAGATGCAGCCAGAAGACTATCATACAAGGAGTTAGTGATCCACATGCTTGCTTCCTTCTCATGTATACAGGTGCACTTTGAATAGCCTGTGACCGCTTAACAACCATCTATGGCAGAGTATCCATGACTTCCCAGGTGTATGCCTCCATATCATGGATTCCATGTAAATGCTTTATAAAATAGTATAATTACTCAATGTATGCATAATAAATGCATAGTTAATCAATGCACATGTATTCAGTGTGTATTCAAACATAAGTACAGTGCATTGTCTCATTGACCTGAAACATTATTTGTACCTGTTTGGGAACTATAGCTTTATTGAGACAAGGGTGTTGGAGTGTATTGTCCAAGGGACCTTTCAAGGCTAGGTCCACACTCTGAACTTGACTGCTATCAGTGATTAATGAATCTGTATGGTGAGCAGGACCCTATAAAAGTACTAATGAACTTAGAGCTAGTGAACCTCACCACAGATGGGAACTCTGTGCAGCATGCCATGATCCATGAGGATGTGCTCATCCAATGCTGCAACAGTCGGGATTCCCAGCATCAGGAAGGATGTAAGGTTGCTATCACCTTTCCTATATTTTCCATCTTTTACTCAATACATTAGTTAACAAGCTTTGAGTGTTGGTGACTTTCTTACTGAGTGCCCAAAAGAACTGACACCTCCTCAGTACAAAAGAGCAGGAAATTACTATGCCTTCATCCATGATACAAAAGGAAGGAGGAGAAAACTTTCTTCCTGTATGAAAACAGCTTCTGAACATCCTGTATAGATGGTGAAAACAGCATGGAGAGAGGTCTTTTCCAAAGGACTTTTAAAACAACTAAAGGAAGAACCACATTGAAGAACAGTCACTAAGGAATGGTCCTGGGCTTTAGGAGAGTGCTAGTCCTTCCCTTTACATCATAAGGGAATTCCTAATTCAAACAAAATCACTGACAAGTGAGGTTGGTATCTTTGCATATGGCTTGTCATAGCAGTTCCACAAGATTGTTATGAACTCAAGTGCTCTTATCAGTCCACTGCTGGCCCCAGTTTATACTACCACAGATTTTAACAGATTGGGCCTGATTCTCTTCCCAATTTACACCAACATAAAAGAGAGAAACCCTACTCATTCAAGGTACATCAACACAAAAATGGAAGTTACGCAGAAGGCTGAGCCCTGTTGTTGCAGATACTCTATTCACTGTGGGAAATGGCTTGATGAAATATAAAAAGCAAAAAGGCTTTTGTGGAAGCCCCTGAATCAGGAGGGATGGTACAGCTACAAAGAGAGGAGAAAGTTCTGTCTGGAAAGCACAGAGCTTGCTGAGCAGACAGGATTTTTTGTTTCGGCAACTTGACTAAGATTTCTGCTTTATCTGTGCTCTGAGGCATAGACTGTCTCATGCCCTCTTGTGTTTAGAATCAGGCCTTCTGTATAATCATGTAGAAACTAGGATTGAACCCTTCTTTCCATACAGTATTAGAGATTCCCATAAGGGTGCATCTCAACCTAGATGAAATTCAGATACTCAGGAAGAAGATGCACATAGCTTGGATTCAGGAAAGGAAACAAAGTTAAGTGCAGGTCGAAAATTCCTGAGTGCACATGTGATCCTGTGATCCCTTCCCAGTTCATTTTGCAAAGCCAAGCAAGTGAGCTTAGAACACTTTCAGCAGCTGTTTAATCTGTTTGATTTTGCATTTGGAGTCAACTAGTCAATATAGATGTGAGACAGTTTAAGGACCTACCATTTACTGGCTGTACTTCTCAGCCATTCACATCTGTGAATGCTTCTAGCCAGCAATGGTACAGTCAGACTGGCCAGATTAATCTACAGTGGTTTAAGCAAGCCTGTTTGATTTTGTACAGTAGCAGAGGAGATGAGAACTCAGGAAGTCTCATCAGTGACAAAGTGACAAATAGCAGCTCATGGTGATAATGGCTATACCTGACTCAGAGGGTTCTTCCCATCCAGGGTGAAGCTCAGCAGATTAATTTGTCTGCTGGCAGTGTCAGCTGCATCCTCATTCTCCCTATAATGCTCTATCCTTCTCGTGTAGAGAGAGAAACTCATGGCTTAAGCCTACACAACTTCATAACTATGTAACTGGCTGCCAGGGAACAGAAATTGTTGCTCAGCTATTTATTCCTCAGCTTTTTCTGACATCTGATTTGTTACTTAACACAATTCAGACTGAAAAGCAAGAGACCAGAAGATTAACCAGCCCAAGGTCCTGATCCCACATCTGGGCTAAACACACATCAAAATTCATCTCCACTATGTCCACGTTCTACCCTCAGTGATATCTGAGGAATATCACTCAGGACAACGAATTGGTATGAAGGAAGTTAACATTTGTCACCCATATTTTGCTATATTATAAATTCTTGGCAATAGCCAATAAGAGAAGATTGAATTCCACATCCTTGACTAACTTTGTAGGACCTGCTGTTGGGGTCACCCAGCTTCTATGTGCAAACTGTGTAAATTTGATATGGAAGTTGTTGTGACACAATGAGTATGGAACAGTGTCATTGTTCAAATTAGGAATGTCTTAAGCTTTGACTCACAACAGCCTTTTTACTCCCTTCTCTAATTACAAATTCTGCCATATGAAAGGTCATGAAACTGTGAGGCAGGACAGCGTGTGAGGGGGAGGGATAGAGCTCCTTTGGTTTGGCTTTGATCTAAATCAAGCTGACAAGTCAACCAGCCTTTTTAACTGTGATGTTTCTGAGCAGATACTTTCAAACTCTGAAGCAATTTTCTGAAATCAGTACACAATGACTAGCTACCAGGACCTAAGGCTTACACCTGTGAACTCATCATCGTTTATACCTAAATCAGATATGCATTCATTTACTGACCTAGTATTATTAAATTTCCAGAGTTAGATGCTGATCTATTTTAAAATCAACTACAAGCCCCCCATTTAGTCTAATGAAAAAAAAAAGGTTCCATTTTAAGAATTTGATCATTTTTGTTACCACAATTTTAATTCATTAATCCTCTAACACTTTTTGAGGAAGATAAATGCAGTAATTCCCAGTTACCGATTATCTGTTGATGCAGAGATACTCAAAACCTAATTTTAGCAGAACTTAGACACCTAAATCCCTGTAAGAATAGGTGTATATTCGTCAAAGTGACTTGTCCACGTTCAGTTGGAAGATTGGGATGGAACCAGCACCGAACTCAGCTTTTTCAAACTCAAGGTCAGCATCCTAACATTAGAGCTTCCGCCATTAAAAATTATCAATATTCACCCTCGTTGTGAGATTAGGGGGTTGCTGAATTCATTAGAGAGACTCCAGTTGACAGTTTAGGAATAGAAGTGACCTTGTCAAGAAACTATGAAAGTCTTAAATTTCCCCAACTGTAGTTATCATAACACCATAGCTTGTAACTTTCTGAGAATTGTTACCTTATTACATGCTCCTTTTTGTCTTGAAAATTGTTTAAAAATTTCTTTTTGCTTACCAGATCATTCATTAAAAACATGGACAGTTCTTTTGGAAAGTCACTATCTTATGTTTGATAGGTATACCACAGGGGTTTGTAGTTTGTGCTCAGGACTTTGTGTGAAGAAGGCTTGGGTCTTTGAGACTAAGAAAATCATGAAATATGCATCGGAGAAAAGAAGGTTTTAAAGCAGTGCAAAATTTATATGCGAAATCCCCTGCTGAAAAAGAGTCTAAATTGGATACAAAATAATTCAGAGGAAATGGGCGGAAACAAGAAGAGGGGGGAAGAATATCTCAGACCACAAAGACCTTTTACAGGTGAAATTCAGAGGTTCAGAAATCAATTATAAAAGTGTGCCACAGGCTGCAACTTGGAATTCTAGTTCCTAGATTTTTTTGTGTTCTAAACACAAACGTGAGAAAATTTGTCTTGTCTTTAAATCAGAGGAGTAATGGTGAACATATTCACTTAAGCTTTTTTCTTTTTTTCTTTTTACATCTACAGTATCTCTTAAAATGAAACTTTAAATCAATAATGTAAGAATAAAAAAATGTACATCTTTGTAGGAAATGTTGCTCTTGGGTCAATATCTACTTTTTAAAAAATACTAAAATATGTAAATTTGCATGATGAGACATAATATTTTATTCATGGACTGAAAACACCATTTAAATAACATTAAGAATTATTTTTGCAGACTCACTGAATGCACACTTTATACCTTCGATAGAAGGCTCCGGTACCAACAGTATCCATTCCACTGCTGCTGCATGGCCATCAGCTAAAATGCTGCCCAGTGACAGCTTTGAAGACTAGCAAGTCTGACAAAATTCAAAAATAGATGGAAAAATGATCTTCACATAGAGAAAATAAGATTATCAACAGCACTCATTATGTCTGATCATCTGCTAGAACCTATTGAATAGTATAAAAATAATCCTTGAAAATTACAAGGGACTTCACCAAAACCAAAAAGGAAGGGAAGCTGGACATGGTATGGTAAGGACAGAAAATAGACATATTGCTATATGCAAGGCAGTGATTCCTAAGTTCTAGATAGGAGCCACTGCATCCTCACATGGATGCTGCTTCCAGTTCCTGTGGTGCTACAGCACAGATGCCCTCACACTGCCCCAAAAAAGTGATTACCATGGGGCAGTAGCTAAATGCTGCTATAATAGCAGCCAACCAAAAAAGTAGGAAGATGACTGTCCTGATTTCAGCTGGGATAGAGTTAATTTTCTTCCTAGTAGCTGGTATAGTGCTGTGTTTTGGATTTAGTATGAGAATAACGCTGATAACTCATGTAAACTGATGTTTTAGTTGTTGCTAAGTAGTGCTTACCCTAGTCAAGGACTTTTCAGCTTCCCATGCTCTGCCAGGTGCACAAGAAGCTGGGAGGGGGCACAGCCAAGACAGCTGACCCAAACTGACCAAAGGGCTATTCCATACCATGTGATGTCATGCTCAGTATATAAACTGGGGGAAGTTGGCCAGGGGGCAGGGATCGCTGCTCAGGGACCGGCTGGGCATCGATCGGCAGGTGGTGAGCAATTGTTTTTCATTTGCATCACTTGTCTTTCTTGGGTTTTATTTCTCTCTGTTTCTGTTATTTTCCTTTTCANAAGGCCTGTTGTGACAGGACAAGGAGCAATGGTTTTAAACTAAAGGAGGGTAGATTTAGACTGGTTATAAGGAAGAAATTTTTTACAATGAGGGTGGTGAAGCACTGGAACAGGTTGCCCAGAGAGGTAGTGGAGGCCCCATCCCTGGAAACATTCAAGGTCAGGTTGGACGGGGCTCTGAGCAACCTGATCTAGTTGATGATGTCCCTGCTCACTGCAGGGGGTTGGACTAGATGACCTCTAAAGGTCCCTTCCAACCCAAAGCATTCTATGATTCTATGATTGTAGTTATTGTTATTATTCATTATTATTTTATTTTATTTCAATTATTAAACTGTTCTTATGTCAACCCATGAGTTTTCTCACTTTTACTCTTCCAATTCTCTCCCCAATCCCACTGGGGCGGGGGGAGTGAGTGAGCGGCTGTGTGGTGCTTAGTTGCTGGCTGGGGTTAAACCACGACAATGACATACCTCTCAACACTGCTTTGAGCATACGACTGCTTCCCACAATTCAAATAATGTATTTGTGGAAGAGACAAGACAACATAAAATTTCTGCTAGTTACTCTAAAAGTCATGGAATTCATTTGCCACCAGAAGCTGAGCAAATCACATACACAAAGCACGGTCTTCACTTTAGGCTTCAGGCTGGCACTCTCTTATCAGAGTATCCAGCTCTTCCACAGTGCCTGAATCTAGCAGCAGTGCCGTGGCAGGCTCACATGTGCACAAGCTGTCCAAGCAGAAAGGAGAAGCTGGCAGGACACAGAAAGATGTATCACTAATGTTTTCCACAGTAGCAGCTTAGCCCTGGCACATGACCCATCATGTAATCTGCTCCTCCTCATATACATGCAGCACATGTTTTGTGAGGAGATGTAAGATTTCAGGCACACATTTTATACGTCAAGACAGTAGGAGGTTTCTGGCCAGTCTATCTTATTTGTTTGTTCCACTCATGACAAGTAACACATCTTCAGCACGCTCAGAGGACACTTAGGAAATCAGACATTAATGGCAAGATAGCAATTCTCCTGCCTACATTACGAATCTTGTTCTCATGGCCCCCAGGATTTCCACTTGTGCTAGGGCTCTCATCAGCTCATTTGTTGGCAGCAACAGTTAGGTTTCTTTGAAAATGCCAGCTGTAGAAACATAGACGCCTTAGGGAGCTTAGGCATACAGGGAGATTAGTACCAGCTCTGAATATGTTACTGTTGCCTACCTGGTGCACTTTGTTGGCTATTTGCTTGTTCAAGTGTCAAAATCACTTTTAAAAGCCTGGCCAGAGGCTCTTAGCGCTCAATACACAAACAAGCAGATTAAAAGACTGTCACTACTGGACTGATATTCACAGCAGGGTTTCCACGTATGCAGCTAATAAATAAGTAATGACAATAGAATAATTTCTGTTCTGCATTTGATTCTCTAATATTGTTCTGCAGTACTACTTCCAGAAAGAGAAAAGAGACAGAGATTAGTTGAGTTTTTCTTTCTGAGTCCCACAGAAAAATTTTGGCAGAGGCAAAAATAAAATATCCATTTCAGTCCTTACAAGGTCTGAAATGGATATTTGATATCCAGTCATCTGGCCCAATGATATCCAGTCATCTGGCCCAAGCCCCCAGATGACTACTTGGGCAGTCATGTCATCTGAACAGAATTGCACATCTGAACGGGATTATTTGTGCATTTACTCTATGTCTGTGAAAGCAGCAACTTAGAGAAGGAATATAGAAGCATCCATCTCAAAATGTATTACAAATCAACCCATTTTTTCTTTATCACTTGCACCCATGCCAAAAACTGTCCTTTGGAACAGTTAGTAGTGCAAAGCAAACAGGGACTGTCAATAATTTCCTTAAAATCTTTCTTCCATTCTGCCTCCATACCCCAAAAGAAGGCAGTCCTGATGTAGCTGTAATGCTGACACAGCCAGTTTCCAGCGTGCCCTCTGCTACTTAGCAGAAGTAGCTACAGAGATAGGGAGGGCTAGATGAGAGGATGAACAGTCTTAAGTGGATTCAGATATGTTCCCTCAGAAAGTATTTATCAGTTAGTACAAATTGGCGCAGCTCTTAAGATGCTTTGTCCTGCCCTTGAGTCATTCGACAGAGCAGGTACCCTAATTAGCATCACAAAGTTCATCCTCTTTACTGTATCTAGAACAAAGTGCCCAGCACCAACAAGTCTAAATAATTAAATTAGACTATTAACATTCAGCAACAGCACCATCTGATTCAGTGGACATGGAGCAGCAGACTACCTAGATGTCATAAGTATGGATGGAATGTAACTTCTGCATCCCAAAGCAGGAGATGCCTGATAATCTTATTCTGAACTGCAGCTTCAAAGGTCAAAAAACTCTTAGCACAAATGCAGCAGGGAATATGGCTTATAACCCATAACAAAGAAAATCTGAAATGTACTGAAGAACTTTGAATTTAAATAGCCTTAATAAGGGGATGAATGAAAAACAAAAGAATGTAAAAATAAACTTCTAAACATATATTTAAAGAAGGGAGAAAAGCCAAAGCTTAGATGATAGTGGCTCCTAGAGGATGCCAAGCATTTAAGAAAGTCATTAAAGGTGATCCAAACAAAGGGGAAATGTGAGTAAACTGGGGGAAAAAAAAACAACTTGAAGAGTGCTGAGGCAATCAAAGAACAAAATAACAGACACTTAAGAACAGTACTTAGTTTGAAACAAACTGGCACGCTGCTGAAGCAAATGCAAGCAGGGCACAGCCTTGTTGATTCATTATTCTCCCAACCTGCAAAGCAGAAGAAAGAGCATGGCAAAGAAGCAAAAGGACAGGACAAAACAGTGAAAGAACAAGGCAAAGAAGTGAAAAGACAACCATTCACCTGTTAATGATTCTCTTTCTGTTCCAAAGAGGTCTTTGCTACTTTTCCAAAGTCAAGAGGTCCTTTTTATTTTTTCTCCCCTTGCAATGTTTTCTACAAGTTATTGAAAAAGGTCAAAGAGTAAAAAGAAAACAAAAACAAACAAAAAAAACCCCACCCCCCAAAATAAACCATCAAGGAGACATAGCATTACAGAAAAAGAAAAGCACTTAAATAAAACCATGTATTAAAAGATCTTCCTACTCTGTGGATGCCATTTTTTTTTTAAGGAAACTCCAAGGACAAAGAAGGATAACATTTTGAATACTCTTGCCCATAATTTTCACATTTGCTGTATCTGCTTGTTCTCTTTTTCTTTTTCTCCTTTCACCACCACTTTCTTAAATGCTCTTTCTTTCTCTCTGGATCTCAACATATTATTCAGTCAGAGATTGCTGGACTGCATCATAGTTTTGCACAATCACCTCAGCTAAATCCACCTGCCTGTAGTTCCTACACACTTGCAGAAATCTTCAAACTTTCCTCACTGCTCTCCAGTCTCTTCTAAGCACTCATGACCACGATTCACAGCATTTCTCTTTGTTGCCCTGCTGACAAGTAGCAGTTACACAGGGCTGCTCTATGGAAATCTGAATCCTGGCTTCTGCCAGGTAGCAAAAGGCTCACCCATGCCACCATGCAGAACTTCTCAGAAGTCAAGAAACACCACAGACTAAGAAATTACATTGATCAAAAGGAAATGATCTGCTAATACCACCAAAGAAGCATGTCAAAATCAGGCCTGTTAACTGTGATACAGTCCAGAAATTATGTTAGCATCTGAAATCAGGTTTAACTGATGAACAAAATAGTAGGACAATGAGCCATTATAACCATCGTGGGAGGGTGTGGAAGAATTTTTCTCTGGCAATAACTCCAGGAGAACAGATGGGTGCAATAGAGCAAACATTTCCTGGGATTCTCTGAGACACTGTAGCACAATTAAGACTTCATGGTTGTATATCAAGCAATGTCCTTGAGAAAGAAAAGAATGAGGAGAAAGACAGTATCTAAGCGTCCTAGAGAGATTGGTATCCTGTTTTCTGTTTTTCACAATACAAGAATTAGGAAGCTTCTGATTAAATGTGCAGACAGTACTGCCTGGCACCTGATAATGTGAGATTTAGTATTCTTTTTCTGTCCCTTGTGCAATGTCTCTTTCTCTGGTCAACTGATTTTTTCTTTAGCGCACTCTTCTGCCTTCTGTTTAAAAAGTCTGCTTTAACCAAGCAAAAGTGCCTCTTATACAATGTTACTGTGAATTTGTGACTAAAAAAGCAGGTATTAGAAACAACCTAATATTAGAAGAATTTTTCTAGAACTTTGATTGGCCAGTAATACTATGTGGTTTGCCTACTTGTCCTTAGCAGTGAGATTAAAAAATGTACCTTCTGTCCCCGGTTAGCTATCTGTTCTTTTGTCTTCCCATTGCATGTTCCTTTTGCTTGGTCTTTCAGGAAGCACAACAGTATTCCTGTGACAAATTAAATTTTATGGAATACTACTCCAGTTCAACTCGTTTTTCTTCTTTTTCCTAAGAGAAAGGAAATGTTTGACCATCTTTACTATGACACAAAAAGTTTGTGAAACACTGGGATTTACTTTATTCTCTCCAAAACGAAAAGTAAAGAAGGAATTTCAAATGTTAGAATGAATACCTTACTTTGTAGTTCACATTTCCAACTCTGTACTGTCCTTCTTAAAAGTTTTAAAGACTTTCAGCAGTGACTATTTGCCATAAACTAACAAAGCTTCATTCACCACAACCTCACTCAAATAAATGTGACTTTACATCTCATTGGAGTCCCAGCGACACTCAGGCTAACATTAGGGCAAATTCCTGTTACAGACAGTCAAATATCACTACCAAGACTTTCACAGATTTTCACTCAGTGATGCAATTTAACATACCTTGCTCACATTTATGCTCCTTTTGTGTGTGTATCCTCTTTTAACAATCTGCAATCTGGATAAAATCAGTAGAAATATACTAAGCAGTAGGACCTGTATTTTTACCTCCCTTGCTGAAAACCTGCTCACTACAAGTTTCTTGCTTGGTTGCTCTCTCATCAATTAACTCTTTTATCTTGACTGTAAAATCTAAATAGTATAGGCAACATGCAAGTCCCTCTGTGTAACAGCATGTTGACTAAGGACAACGGTAGGGAATTTAAAATATCAATTTAAAACTGTCATACAGGAGATATTCACCACTAGCTATGGTTTCAAATGAGACAACTATTCCTGCCTGATTCTGCACTGTCCATGGAATTTGGGGGTGCCTGCTAAACTGGGGTGCCTCAAGGACTTAAGTGCAGCTTATTATTATTATTACAACTGTGTGAGCCATTTCAGTGAAAGAAAAATAGCATGAACATGCTGAAAACAGTCACTTTACCTGTCTTAAAACTAGAAATACTCCATGAACAGAATTTTTTTTTTAATTGCACAAGTGCTACACAGGCTGCAGTGCCAGTTCAAAGAAACTCTTTTTGGTATTTGACAGAGAGACTGCCTTTTATTCTGTGTTCACACAGCATCACACAGTTGGGTGCTGCTCCATCACTCAGGCTCATAAATGCTATGATCATATAAATAAAAAGTAGTAACAGGATTATCTGCCAAATATAAAACTAATTTTTGGAAAGAACTTGGGAACTTGTATAAAGTACTCTTAAAGCATTGATTTCCTGAGTCAGCCTCATTTTGAGGAGCTGTGGTCTATAAAAGGCGGCAAGTACAGTTTCCAGTCCCCATCAGTGGTCGCTGGATGGCAGAGGGACTGAAAGCAGTAAAGATTTCCATTTGCAGTACTACTGAACGGGAACAGAGTCATCAAGGAACTCAGAGTCTTGAAGGAACTTTCTCACCTGAGAATTAAGCTGTCAGTTACAGGCATGACTCATGATCCAAGAGGGTTGTAAGTACCAAAAGACCACTCCTGCAAAAGATGACCCAGATGAATTGAATTTCTCAAGGAGAAGGTAATCTTTTCCTAAAGTGTTTTTGTTTTTCAGTTTTTTGGTGTCTCTTCATTGATATTCTTACTACAGCTAACAAGTGGTTTCCGGCTTATAAAAATTAAACTCAGTCTGGGAAGATACTGTGAGTGCTGTGTCTCTGGGGAGAGTATGCTTATAGTTCTAATAAATAGTACACTGCATTCATATTTAACAAGTTAGTTTAAAGATAGTTACTTTGACTGTAATGAGTTTCATGTGGATAAATCTGCATGGTGCTCCATTGGATCCTGACTTCTGCAGTAGATAGTGATCCCTACAGTAGGAGGTGTGTGCTTTACAGTTTTCCTTGCTAATTGTTGTAATAGCTTAAAAATTAGTTTACCAATAATCATACAGCAGTTGTATATTATTTTGTCTTGAGATATATGAGTATTATTAATGTTCACCAGTTCAAACAGAGAACATCCTTCGTGATGATAAAGCAGGGGGCGCACTTCAGAAATTGCTTTTTTGCATGATAAAGCTGGACATGAGCCAGCAGTGTGCGCTTGCAGCCCAGAAGGCCAACCATATCCTGGGCTGCATCAAAAGAAGCGTGGCCAGCAGGTCAAGGGAGGTGATTCTGCCCCTCTACTCTGCTCTTGTGAGACCCCACCTGGAGTACTGCGTCCAGCTCTGGAGCCCTCAGTACAAGAAGGACATGGAGCTGTTGGAGCGGGTCCAGAAGAGGGCCACAAAAATGAGCCGAGGGCTGGAGCACCTCTCCTACAAGGACAGGCTGAGAGAGTTGGGGTTGTTCAGCCTGGAGAAGAGAAGGCTGCGGGGAGACCTTATTGCAGCCTTTCAGTACTTAAAGGGGGCCTATAGGAAAGATGGGGACAGTCTTTTTAGCAAGGCCTGTTGTGACAGGACAAGGAGCAATGGTTTTAAACTAAAGGAGGGTAGATTTAGACTGGTTATAAGGAAGAAATTTTTTACAATGAGGGTGGTGAAGCACTGGAACAGGTTGCCCAGAGAGGTAGTGGAGGCCCCATCCCTAGAAACGTTCAAGGTCAGGTTGGACGGGGCTTTGATCAACCTGCTCTAGTTGAAGATGTCCCTGCTCACTGCAGGGGGATTGGACTAGATGACCTCTAAAGGTCCCTTCCAACCCAAAGCATTCTATGATTCTATGATTCTATAACTAGTCTTTTAAAAGAATAGAAATCAAAGGTGAATGGTCACTAGCTTCCTTGTCATCTGCAAACACCCTTAACAAAATCATTTTGGAAAAAGAAGTACTATAATTCAATGGAACTCAAATTTAAAAGTGCAAGCACAGCATAAAATGAGCTTCATTTTGAAAAAATAAAAATTAATACTGTGAAATGCATAGTTACAAAGTGATTAAGCTATAATTTTGACCCTGCACTCCTTTGGATGTATAAGACTTTACAACCAGCAACATCAGGTTGCTTAGCCCCACACATGCTAATTGCTATGCTTTGCCACCACAGAATCCAGGAAACTCCTTCAATCCTAGTGTTGTATAATAATGTAGAAGACTATTTCATCTGGAAACTAGTGTTTGACTCCCACAAGTACTGGGTTCTTCGAACAGTACTGTTTTGCTACAAACCCTTTTTCTCTGCAGATCACTGTGATATGTTCAATACCATTCTCAAAAGTAGAGAAACACAGTGAGACAGCCTGTATGGTAGAAATATTTCAGTCATGAGATTTATAAATTCCATGGGAATAAATTTATACCAATGTGTTGTTCATCTCTATATGGCCCTGCAGCATAGACAACCAAAGAAAAAGCATTATCACTTCAACCCTCAAGTGATTTAGTTTAATATATCCTGTTAAAAATGATTGTTAGGTTTTATAAATGTTCGTTTATAAATGTTAGTTGCATCCCCCTGAATAGGGATGCAACTAAGATCCTTTGAATAGCCTTCTAGAGGCTTAGATATAGATTCTTAGAGAGTCAAAACTTGCCTGATTTATATGAATTGACATTTTTGAAAGGCAGTGGAATACACTCATGCAGTTATTGCTTTAGCTAATGTAAATCAATACTGTGGCACGGATGTGGACTGCTGGTTTTCATCAGGATAAAACTCAGATCATTCAATGGTGAATTTTATCCTGCTGTAGGATTCTTTACTGTCTTATCAAATTTTAAAGAAAGGATATGACTTAAAACATTCATTCTATTCGATCTTTCTAAAAACATGGACTTATTCAAAATGTCCCCAGGTTTCATAAGTAGATGCTGATGACAAAGTACCTGTATTTAATTATTCATGTTCAGCTCCTGTCTGAAGTGCACAATCAACCTTTTTCCTACTTATGAAAGATTTTTGCTTTTTTTTATTATTATTTTATTTATAAGTTATTCTATCATGATCTGAAACAAGATTCAACTTTGTGATGGACTACCAGTGGAGAGAACAGCAGTAACTGAGCTACAACATTCACAGTTCTTAAAATCCCTATAGCTCTAAAGTTGCTGTTTGCATGTGCATAATATTCCTTAATGCATTTTCAAACATTGTTACTTCTACATTTCTTCTCAAGAATCACTCTAGCACAATTTAAGAGCATATGGTGAGGTCTTGATCATCATCTCACTGCAAATAAGACACGTTCTCCTCTCCTCATACTACAGTATCCTATGGCATCCTTTCTTAGAGGGACTGTTCTAGGTACCTCATTTTAGTCAGTTTTCATAATAGTTCCTGTGATAGCACCATGTTTGGGAGAGTTAAAGAACATATCTTCTGCAAAACCTTTGAGCAGTATCACTGTGGCATTTCAACATCAAGCTTGTCATCTTTCTGAATATCACCCCTATGGTTACTGGTTGTGTGGATACCACTGTCACCATTGCCTGTGTAACAGCACTGCTATGAAAGCTGGTGCAATCTCCACACTGGGTGAAGCTTTGCAAAGAGGAGACAGCTAAACTCTGAATTCTTCTCCCCTTAAGAAGTCTTGGCTAGCTATTGTGCATATAGAAAAATAAAATAAAATCAGGGAGCACATCAAAAAACCTGACATTAGGGGTTTTTTAGTGTGGCATCTTTCTCCTCCTTGATAATAGAAATATGCCCAGAGGAAAGACAGCATGAACTACAGAACCTGGCAGAAATAATTAGTTTTGAAACCAAATTCAAGGCCTGAAGACAGACACAGCGAGCAGTGTTGCTACATAAGCATTAGAAGGAGCAGGAGTTACTCTTACCTAAATTGGAGGAAGCAGAGTAGGTGGGGCAGTCTGGATGATTAAGTTGACTCAGTTGTGCCCTTTCTGTGACATTATTTCTATACATAGGGACATAAATGGATGGATAGAACTCTGTTGATAGGCATTTCTGGTATTGTCTTCTCCTCCTCAAAGGTTATAGGAGACATTCTCCAGCTTATCAAACTTAAAGAATTGCTTCAAACTAAAATGTATAGAAATTATGAGGCCAGATTTTGAACCCTTAAACTTGTAGTAAAAAACATGTGTATATATATATTTATAAAAAGCAAAAAAAATCCTCCCAGTTTTGAAGTGCTTACATCAATGATGTCCCAAAGCAATTAATTCTGTTTTAAATGTTTAGCATTAGAGGAGACATTACCAAATGGGAAATAACTACTACTGGGTGGAGAGGAGTTGTTTGATAAACTTAACCCTCAGGGTACGGGTACATAATTACCTAGAACCAAGCATCGTTCTCAGAAGTCGATGACTCAAAGAATTTTGTAAGCTATTCTTCTGGCAAAGAAGCACTGCCTACCTAGAGCCTAAATAAATTACTATACATCAGTGCCATGTGTAACCCTAGGTATTATCAATTAACATTAAGACATTTTCAGGTTTCTTTAAGCGTATTAGGGCTTTCTGATTATTTAGATGGTTGAGAATTAATTTGTTTATATCAAAGCTACTCCGTTTTATACATATCATACTAAAAGAATCCAATCCTGCAAAACACTTAACATCTCCCACTGCCATTAAAGTAAATCAAAATTGAGGCTCCTGAACCCTCTGAGGACTGGGCCCAAGCACTAGTAAGATAATTTTTTTCCCCACTTACCATCTAACTTCATTGCAAACAAGATTCTCCTTTCCTCTTGAGAGGACAGTTTCTAATTTAAAATCTGATTATCATGTCATTAATTTTAGCCAGCAACTTAGCCTTACAAAAATTCTTACATAGTTCTTTTTTTTATTTTGTAGAAGGAAAAGGATAAAGGAAACTATATTAAATTGGGAATTAGGATTTGTCATTGTGACAGTCTTTTCAGTTTTCATGTTTTCCCTTCTTTGCCCACTCTGCTTTTCCTCTCATCATTATGCACCTACATTTTCTCCTATACCTACCTTTTCAGAGCGCAGTTTCTAGAGGGGAAATATTTTTGTCTCTGTAAATAATATATACACATACATAAATATAAATATACACACATTCATACAAATGATCAATGTCAGTATGTGAATTCCTACAATTTCGGTCCTCCCTTCCTGACTTCACCCTTCAAATTTGCACTTCTTATCAGATTATATGTTAGGCAATGAATTAAGTTCTTCCTTATTGTAGTCTTATTTTCTACTACCACTACTAGGAAAAGAAACTGAATTCAATTGTATGTATGTATTTTTTTGCCCAATACTAGTCATAGTTCATTGTCTGTCAAGGCTTTAAAAAAAAATCTCTGCAAGTGTGGCATTATTTAAAGTCCTAAATTAAAAGGGAAAAAGAGCAGGATAAATAGCATATTTGCCTAGGGTGAGAGCTACTGTTATAGATTAAAGGAATTAGAAAGCCCATCTCCTCTCTGCAAGATTAATTGAGCAGGTGTCTCTGCAGTACAGTGTTCAAAGAAAAGCATCAGCTTAGTAGAAGTGCAGAAACGCTGTTCTAGGGCAGCTGAATAGCTGCTAAAGGTTGTGCTTTGCTGTGGGACTCCTGGACTTTCCCATAGGCTGCTGGTACCTGTTCCCTTTCCTGCAGTACCCAGCAAGAGCTTAAGCCTGAGCATTACCTTACCTTTTGCTGGTACAGAGATAGGCACCATGAGAATTCAACTGTCACAAAGGGTAAAATCACACTACCCTCAGCTTTGCGCTCAGGGTCATCTTTTCCTTGAATGGAAGAAACAAGAATGTTAGGAGGGACCTCTGGAGGTCTGTAGCCCAACCACCTGCTCAAAGCACAGCCAAGTGAGATCAGGTTGCTCAGCTCAGGGCCACATCCAGCCCCATTTTGAATATCTGCAAGGATGGAGGATCCACAGCCACTCTGGGCAACCTGTGACAGGGTTTGGCCAACCTCATGATGAAAAAGCCTTTCTGAGTCTCTAATTGTCTAAGCTTTGTTTACTGCCTCTTACCCTGTCACTATGCAACTCTGAGAAGAGTCTGTCTCTGTCTTCACTATATCCCTCCCCCCATTAGGTAGTTCCAGCAACAGTAAGATCTTTTTTTCTTAAGACTGAGCAAACCCAGATCTCACAAGCTCTCCTATGTGCTCCAACCTGATTGCTATTGGGTGCCCTGTAGCAAGTCAAAATGATAGAGGTGTCTTTGCCCCTACCATTTGTATGGCTCACATACTCCAGCACAACTGCAGACTCTGAAGTGATAATCCTCTCATTAGCAACTTACCTCAGGGGGAGAGGACAAAACAAAGAGACACTGAGCAAAACTTAAATTCCTTTTACAGTTTTACACCATCATTGTGTATGTGGTTTCTATGCCATAAACTATGTTGCCTTTGCTGCAAAGTATTTATTTGTCATGCATGTCAGGACCTCTTCATTAGTACATAGTAAGTATTGTTATGTTATTACCCTTACCAAAAATTTATTTTCACATGTATTATCTAATTAACTGTAAAGAAAGTGAACAGCATCAACTAAAAGCAAAGGGAAAAGGTTATTTAACTTGTAATGCCTGATTAGTGAAGCTTCAGGCTCTAGTGATCAGTTACAAATTTGTGACTGATTCTGATTGCCTTCTTGAGTGCTAATGAGTATCTTATACTTTTCTTAGCTATAGTAAAATAGATTTTTTTACTTGCTGCTTTATATAATAAGAGATAAATTTACTCTGTATAATAGAAAAGGTTGAATTTTACCATTTTAATAATTAGAGAATTACAGTTATATTTGGTCTCAAGCATGAATCATAATTCAACAAATTGTGAATGCTGTGATGGTGGCTTGAACATTTAATGGAGCAATTTGTATGTGAGAGGAAGCTCATGAAAATGTCAGTGAAACAGAGGATACCTTAGCATGGTACAGTGCATTAGATCATTTCCTCTCACATCCCCTGTTTCTAACTTTCAGTGTGAAACAGCCGCATTTTGTTACATAGAATCATAGAATCATAGAATCATAGAATGCTTTGGGTTGGAAGGGACCTTTAGAGGTCATCTAGTCCAACCCCCCTGCAGTGCTGCTGAAGCAAAGCTCTTCCCTAACCCAGACTAGGCCACTATCCCTCCTTCCTGTAGGAAAACTAGAATCACTACTATTGAGTCCATCTGCTGTCTTTTTTTAACAGCTATTTGTTGCAGAGGGAACCCAGCTGGAAT
>VYZW01010770.1:0-15552 GCA_013401315.1 Balaeniceps rex | reverse complement strand
TGAAAAGCATTTCTTGGTGTTCAAGAAAAATAACTGTAGAAAAATGCTGCATTACTGCTTTTTGTGAGATGCAGTACTGGATGTCCAGACAACTTCTGGCGTAAATGCTTAGATTGCATACAGCTAGATTTGATAGCTAAGAGATTTGTCCCAATTCCCTCTTCTTGATTTTCATGAAATAAAGAAATAAATCACATTTCTCTCTAAGAGTTTTCTCAACACTGCATATAAGTGTGATTATAACCAGTTTTGATTTCATGTTTTTACTTTGGAGGTCAAGACATATTTATGACAGAAGAGCAGAAGAAATACTACAATGCAATGAAAAAGCTGGGATCCAAAAAACCACAAAAACCTATACCAAGACCAGGGGTAAAATTATTTATATGCATCAGACCAATAGCTATTTAGAAACAGCTCAGTTTTTATTGATATATAGAGAGCAGAAATATGCCCATGTGAAAGTTATCATTAACTAGTGTATCAGTCAGCAAAAATGGAAAATGAAAACACAGTAAAAAAAAATGTTTTTCCCTTGCAACCATTTTATGTATGAAAATACAAACAAAGGAGGCTGAACTAAGCTGTGTATCCACTTTAATTTGACTACTCTCTTAAGATCACTAGTTACATTTTTATTGAAGACTCATAGGCCTTACTGTATGTATTTTTCTACTTTCTTCTAACGGGAAAAGAAAAACAATTACAGTTTATATTGGATGTTTCTTTTTTTCTTTTCTCCTCAGAACAAATTCCAAGGCATGGTCTTTGATTTTGTGACACAGCAAGTATTTGACATCAGCATCATGATTCTTATTTGTCTTAACATGGTTACCATGATGGTAGAAACTGATGATCAGAGTAAAGAAATGGAAAATATTTTATACTGGATAAACCTGGTGTTCATTGTCCTTTTCACTGGAGAATGTGTCCTGAAATTAATTTCACTTCGCCATTACTATTTCACTATAGGCTGGAACATTTTTGATTTTGTAGTTGTCATTCTCTCAATAGTAGGTAAGTCTTGTTTATTAAACTAAAAAGAGGGTAAAATGATTATACGGTGAACTTTTACTCGAATAGAGCTATATGGAGATTAAGTGGTAATGTATCTTGGTTTTATTCTTTTCTGTTTTAGGTATGTTTTTAGCTGAGATGATTGAAAAGTATTTTGTGTCCCCCACACTATTCAGAGTCATCCGACTTGCCAGAATCGGTCGAATCCTGCGTCTCATTAAAGGCGCTAAGGGAATCCGCACTCTGCTTTTTGCTTTGATGATGTCTCTTCCTGCTTTGTTCAACATTGGTCTGCTNCCAAACCAAACAAAGTCCAGCTTATTGCAATGGATCTGCCCATGGTAAGCGTCGACCGAATTCACTGCCTTGACATCTTGTTTGCTTTCACAAAGCGTGTTTTGGGGGAAAGTGGGGAGATGGACGCCCTCAGAATACAGATGGAAGATCGGTTTATGGCATCCAATCCTTCAAAAGCTTCCTACGAACCAATCACAACCACATTAAAACGAAAACAGGAGGAAGTATCTGCTGTCATTATTCAACGGGCTTATAGACGTCACCTTTTAAAACGAACAGTAAAACAAGCTTCCTTTATCTATAATAAAAACAAAACCGAAGGTGGGGCTGGTCAGGGTATGAAAGATGAAATCCTTATTGACAAGTTAAATGAAAACTCATTTACAGAGAAAACCGATATAACTGCATCAACAGCAGTTTGTCCCCCTTCTTATGATCGTGTAACAAGGCCAGTCAAAGAAAAGCATGAAAAGGAAGATAAAGATGTTCAGAAATAAAAGCAAATAGCAAGCAAAATCATCTATGTGCAAAATAGTTCATAGCCTATAAGAATCATGTGTTTGTGTCAACAGGACTCCTGCTGGAGGTCTATGCCAAACTGACAATTTTTACAAATATACTGTACATTAAAGGTCAGTGCCTATTAAAAGACAGTGACCCCTCGTCAGTGACTGTGACTATGACATGGGGAAACAACCTTGACAGGAGGTTACTGTTCTCACTACCAGCTGACACTGCTGAAGAGGAGAGAAAAAATGGCTACTCAGACTGTAGGGACCAGTTAAAGGGGTGCAAACCAAGTATTTGTGTGTTTAGCATAAAACAATACGGTAACTGTATCCACTGTTTGCATTTCAACTGCCACATACATCATATTTTTACAAAATCTGTGTTGGTGGATTCATCTTATTTTTATTCATATGTTGTTTATTATATGTGACTATTTTTGTAAATGGGGCTTCTGTTGGGGAAGGGGATGAAATACACCTTTACAGGTACAAAGGCCAGGTGTTCTATAATACAACTAATATACACACAGAAATGATTTGCATGAAGGCATGCTGCACTTATAGATCATGCATGAAAATAACATTAAGTCACAAAGAACAACAGATTTTTTTAGCGTGGTGTTTCTGGAAAAGAATAACAGGTTTTGAGGTGCTTAATTAATGTATTCATGTTGTATCACGTCCAAACAAGTCTTGGTATGCCTGTAAAGCCCCCTATAACTCACAAGAACAGTGGAGACGGATTATTTTTTGCACAGACCATTAAGTTTCAGAAAGTGCAAACTTCTTTCTAGGTCCAGAGTCACAGTTTTTGTCTTTGTCAAATGTCTTTCTACATACAAATACTAAATGAATCTGCCTCAGCCCTCCAAATTGATCAAAAAGAGCCCTTTATAAAGTTGTTCTGCTTTATCCTGCAGTATTGTTTAGCCATCTTCAGCTCTCAGTAAGGTTGATGATGATGTACATGTTAATGAAAAGCCCTCTGCGATGTAAATAGTAATTTTTAACCTGTGGTGCATGTTTGAGCAAACAGATAATGACCTAAGCACATTTATTGCATCAAATATGTACCACAATAAGCGTAGCGTGCAAGTGTTCAACAGGTAAAATTACGTATTATCTACCATTAGAGATAGTTTGGATGCTATCAATGCATGTTTATATTGCCTATGCTGTTCCTTTGACTGTCTGGGATTCTTAAATATGGGAAGCCATACATCAGAGCTAAATGAAATAAACTACTCAACAAGACCTCGTTCCTCCATACCATTAAGCAATATTTTGCAGCTATTTAGGAGCTTATTTGTTTAACGTTTTTGAATTTTCAGTGAAAAACATATAGTGTATATCCAAACTGTACAGACATGTTGAAAACTACTAAACCTGTTGAAAATAATGTTAGAATTTTATAAGCAAATATAAATACTGTAAAAATCATTTTATTTTATTTTTCAGCATTATGTACATAAAACAAGAACTGAATTTTATCTTCCGATTGATGTCACACCATTTTTGTTACTTTCTGTCCATAGCTCTTTTTCACAGAAGAACTCCAGAGAACAAGATATAACTAAGAGAATGGATAGCTGTAGGTTCTTATTTTTTACAATATTTGCAAACATGTCAATACTTTCTGTGAAATAAGTTCATAATTTGATTCTAAAAATCTAAGTTTTTTTGCAGTTGGGAAATGGTGTAAAGTTCAAATTGAATGCCTAAGCAGTGCCTGCATCATAAGTTTTCAGATACAACCTTTCTCTCACAGAATCCTTAATCTTTTCTCATACTTATTCACAGATTTTTTTTTTTTTATTCATGCTGCACTAGGACAGTTCTAAATGTTGTCTTGGGTCCACAATATTTTTTCACAAAGAGAAAGTAGCAAAATTGTATAATCCAACACATCAGGACATTTTACGTTTCTTACACAGGAAAATTAAATATAGATTACTTTTATTAAAATTATTGACTAATACTGTATTAGTGAACTGCATGCAGGAAAATGCTACTATTACCCTAACTGATGCTAAAGAACATTATTCATGTGCCGAAATAATAAAGATTACATTTTTTATTGTATGTTACTTTTGTCTTTATTATCTGACATTAGTATAAAATCGGTATGCTTCTAAAACCACAGAATGAGAGGATACTGAAAACCTTTACAGCCAGCTATACTGTTCTTCCATGTAAGCAAATCCTTGGGACTTGCTTGTTAGTTACCAACTAGGAATTTCTAATTCAATGCATGTTAGACACTGAGCATGATGATTCTGCATGTATCAATAGTACTGCCCAGAGTAACTTCATGAGTTCATGCAGCAGCTCCATGCAGTGGAGTGCTCAACCGTCAAATACCAGAGCTGTCCTGACTGTGTCCCAGGAGGCTCAGAGCATTTAAAGGAATGAGAACTGAGCATTCATGAGTTTACAAAGAGAAAGTGAGGATTGAAAATAGTACTGAATACATGACATTCCCCAACTTGGATCATGAGAACCGGTTTATTCTTGCTAGTTACTATTCACAAATAGGCTACAGGACATCTCATATTCAAGTGCATTTCTGAAAAAGGTGAATCAGCATCAGAGTGAATAACTATTGGTCTTTTCCTCAGGAATTTTGAAGAATCTCTCTGGAAGCACCACATTCCTAGAAACTATCATTTGTGGATACTGATATGGAAAGATGCAAATGTAGCTGGAAAGTGGGCCTGTCGGTTATTCTTTATCAATTGCTTCAGTGAATTTCTGAAAATGTTCATTTTATATGCTTATATAATTTTATATTGCATTCCCCTACAACTTACAATGAAAACATTCAGAGGTGAATACTGAACTTGGTATAAAACCAGTTTATGAGCAATTGTATTCTGTATGCTTGCTCAGTTGCTAATGCAGAAATAAAATTTCATAGCACCTTCCCTGAAATTCATCACAAATCTTTCGAGGGAGGAAAATGTTTCTCCTTCAAACTGTTCTGAAGTGCATTACGATAAAAAAGGCTAAAACTTTGCTAGAAAAGCATAAGTATCAAAATGAAAAGATAAGCATTTTTAGATTAGTATGTAGACAAAATATGTCTTAAAAGATTATCTTAAAAAGAATGTAAGTTATCCACAAACTGACAGGAATAATAGACTACTTCAAAAATAAGGGAGTAAATTGAATAGTATTTTTTAATATCCTATACACAACTTTTTAAACTTTGCTTTTCTCAAGGAAATAGTTTTAAGATAAATGAGAACTATGCCACTGTCACTGCAGATCACAGGTCATTGCCACGCAAAAATACTTGTTTCTCATACCTGTTTTAAGTTTCCAATGTTACAGAAGCCGAAATGCTACTTCAGAACAAGTAGAGCATCACTTAAACACAACAGGAAATTTTGAGGATCATCTTGGCCAACAAGGGAAAACAAATATGCTTACATATTACTTCTTTGGCACCTTCCTCACACTGGGGATGAGAAGTGTGTGATGGAGGAGTACCACGTGTGATGAATTTGTTAGGCAAGCTTACTCTGAGCGCTCTCTGCTAGAAGAATCAGCTTCACCTACTAATTCAGTGCAAGATGGGTTCACCTCCTTGTACTAAATGGCATTATTGATGGTCTTCATGTTGGATGGACAACACAACCGCACTAAAGGAACATTATTTAGCGATGGTTGTTTGCTTCTGGTGTCTAGAAACAATGACCGAGTATGCTTTCACCTCCAGGGGGAAACCTGAATTTTACTAGTCTTTGCAACTCTGTAATTCCCTAGGAGGAAAGAAATAGGAAAAAAAAAAAAAAGATAACTTTCTGTATCTGATTCTACCCCATTGCTATTTCATTTCTACGGAGAACCTTTGCATAACTTGAAGTGCTGAGTATTGAGATACATTATGAAACACAGTGAATGGGGCCCACTTAGTCGTATGCCCAGCCAAAAAAAGCGAGAAAATAAACAAATTCTCAAAGCTTTCCATTCAGCATTCAGGCAGTGACAGACTACCTGGCGGAAGCACTCCTGAGGGAAAGCCGGCGAGACCGTCCGTCCCCGCCGACAGGGGGCACCGCATACCCCCAACCAGCACCGCCCGCCAAGGTGTGTTCAAACCCCTCCCCCTCCGCCTCGCACCCAATGGTACGGGGCCTCCCGCCCCCATCTCCCGAGAGCCCAATGGGCCGCCAGACACGTTCCGGCGT
Source organism: Balaeniceps rex (assembly GCA_013401315.1). Lineage (NCBI taxonomy): Eukaryota > Metazoa > Chordata > Aves > Pelecaniformes > Balaenicipitidae > Balaeniceps > Balaeniceps rex. The sequence continues at coordinate 9,536 of VYZW01010770.1, read as the reverse complement.
TTTCCACAAGTTTTTCTTCCCGTGTCTTCTCTGCCTTCTTTCCCTCCAAGCCAATGGCAGTGGGCGCTCCTGCTAGCCAGCCAATGGCAGCGTGCTGCCAGGCTCTCCCTCGTCCTTCCGGAGGCCCTCCTCAGCGGCGCTGGGTAGCAACGATGGACGCTGAGGTGCAGCAGGTGGGCGCTGGCGCCGGGCCTCTCCGCGGGCGTGGGGCTGCGCCGGGGCTGGGGCCGGCGGATGGGAGGGCGGCGAGCCGCAGGAGGGAGCGGTGGAGCCTGGGGCAGGAGGGCAAGCAGCCAGACGGGGCCGGTCCGGGGCGGTCGGCGCGGTCTCCTGCCGTCTCGGGGTGAAGTGTTTGCAGGAATGAACGGAGGCCGCCTGTCCCGCAGGCCCTGCTCAATTATTACTGCCGAGAGGGCTACTTCCACCACGTCCGGGCTGCGGCGGATGAGGCGCTGGGGCGGCTGGGCAGCGATCCGGTGTTCCTTTTCTACCGGGCCTACGGCGCTCTGAGAGCAGGTAATGTGGGGCTGGGGAGCTGGTTGTTGTGTTCTGTCCCTCTGCCGCCCTCCCAAAACGCTGGTCTTCCTTGCATCACAAAATTCAGTCTTTAGTCTACTACACAGAAAGAAAGCAATGTTACGGAGTGTGAATAGAATGTTTTCCATGTTGAGAAGATTGCCAGTGTTTCATGATCTACCACTGCTCCACCCCCCCCCACCCCCCCCGTTTGAATGGATCTGATTGTTCTGGTTTCAGCTAGGATAGAGTTGATTTTCTTCCTGGTAGCTGGTGTAGTGTTGTGTTTTGGATTTAGTATGAGAATAATGCTGATAAGACTGACGTGTAGTCAGCTAGGTAGAGCTTACCCTAGTCAAGGACTTTTTCAGCTTCCCATGCTCTGCATCACATTTTGCATCACTTATTTTATATATTCTGTTATCATTATTATTATTATGATTTTCTCTCCCTCTGCTGTCCTATTAAATTGCCTTTATCTCAACCCACGGGGTTTTTTTTTTTTTCCACCAATTCTCTCCCCCATCCCACTGGGGCGGGGAGGGTAAGCGAGCAGCTGTGTGGTGCTTAGTTGCCAACAGGGGTTAAACACGACACTGATCTAGACCACATAGTGCTGAAGTGAGAAAAAGTAAGTATCTATTTTTTTCTTTTTCTTTTTTTTTTTCCCCAAATGGTTACGTGAATGTGGGTCAGAAACTGGTTCCTTGGAGGGAATTTGAGCCCTGCCCAAATGCCCCCTGCATTGTATCACAAAGATAAATTTGCTTGTTCCAGCTAATATCTCTTCCCTTCAGTGCAGCTGTATCTAACTTCGTATCTATCTGCCTCAGAGGAGCTGACAGCTAATGCCTATTGCGAGGATCTTTGTGTACATTAAACCGTTTTGAGAAGTTTATTTAGCTAAATCAAGAATGTCACAGAATACTAACAAGTAACCCAAAGTGGGGGAAGGCTGTGGCAGGGGGCTAGGAAGGATTCAGAAAATCTTGAGGTGGTGTATTTGTTCCCATACTCCCTGGCTTTTTTTGTTTGTTTTACAGTTATAAGTCCCTATTTTTCAGGATGTTGCCTGTTCTATTGATGTTCAAAAGATTCACACAAACAAGGCAAAAATCCTGGCTATATAAAGAAACAGGAGCAAAAAGAGCTGCTCAATGCCCTGTATAAAACAAATAATAAAAATTATTTTCATCTTTATGACAGTTGGCAGAACTAGCACATAACTCCTTTCAAGTTCTCTGCATTGAGATGCTTTTTTCTTTCTTGTGTTTGTTTGAAAGACTTGCACAAACAAGTGAAAATGGATGTGTGAATAATGAAGGAAGTTATGAAGAAAGTGTTATCAAAAACACAGAAGAAAAAATCGAGGGAAAAATTTAAGTCTGAGGTTTTGATGCTGATATTCTCTGTCTTGAAAAACGTTATGGCCTATCCTGTGCTTGTTTTCACTAGGTGACATCCAAGAGGGTATTCGACAGTTGGAGTCTATTAAAAACAAACAGGAGGTGTCACTTTGTACAATGATGGCTCTGATTTATGCCCATAAAAAGAGCCCTAATCCAGGTATGCTCATTAAGACAATACTGCTTTGTGTTTTAAACAGCTGTGTGTTAAGATCTGAGAGTTGTGGACTAATTCTGCCTAATTTAAAAAGGTATACTCCAGCTTTGCATTTGACACAGTATCTAGTACTGAATTGAGTGACATGTATCAAGATTGTAAGCAAAAATACGAAAACACAAAACTGTGAAGAGTAAGACTGAATGTTAAAATAAAACGTTTAAAAAAAAAAAAAAAATCTGACTTACCTACCATGATGAAAAATCTCTTGGGGGCGGGGGGGGGGAATTGAATCAAGCTTCTCATGATTGTTGTTCACTTTTACCTGATGTTGGTTCTTTTGAGCAGAACTGCAATTTAAAAAGTCATTAAAGCCACACCATTTTTATCTTTCAAATTACCCTGACCTTACAGATGGAGAAAAGAATTTTGTGAACGTTGGTATTCCTTTCTCCAATCTAAAAACTGGGGTTATTTTGCTAAGAATTGTATTCTCAAAACCAGTTCGTTTATCAGGTAAACTGAGTTGGCATTAAACTATTGCCCTGGTGTATTCCTGACTGTGCAGTTTCATAACTGTTACTGACAACTTTCTTAAGCAGTATGATGTGAAACAGCTCTGACTAACAACATCACTCTTATTTGAGTCCCTGAGGGTTAATACTGTAAGGCAGCAAAATTATCATGCATTTCAAGACTCTCTGAGACAGTCATGGCAGTAAGAGTCAGATCTCTGGTTTTAATGGCTCCTAAAAAAGGACCAGAAATGAGGGTGGGTAAAAGAAAATATTTGGCAGTAAGTCCCACACACCAAATTAAATTTCTATGTGGGATTAACCTGATGAGAGCAACTGACAATAACAGTGAGGATGTAAGAAACTGAGCTTTAGTTTTAAGAAACACATTACATGTTTTCCAGGGATTCTGGAGCTAAATCATCTTGTGTTCAGCATTTTAGGCCTGCTCTACAGTTAACTGTTTACTTATTTGGCAGACACTGGTATAAACATGAACCTTATTGTCAAGTTTCCATTTATCTGGCAGGAGTCTCGGTTACAAATCTAACATTTAACAAATAGTGATGTTCTTGCACAGATAGCTATGTTGATGGGAACCCTCTTCTGTCTTTTACACCTGTACCTGATTAATATTTTTAATTGGGAGGGATTGCCTGGGTGTTTATCAACATATAAAGCAGAAAACAATGTTTGCTTTGGAAGCCCTTAGCTTATGTGCTGCTTTTTTGTAATATTTTGAGATGCTATCGACAAAAGCTCTGAACAAAATCTTTTCAGATCGAGATGCTATTCTAGAGTTGGATGCAAAAATGAAGGAGCAACGTAAAACGGCAGGACAGCAGGCTCTGTACTTTGCTGGCTTATTTTTGTGGCATCTTGGTCGTGAGGACAAAGCCCGTGAATATGTTGATAGAATGATCAAAGTTTCTGGTGGTGGTAAAGAGGTAACTTTTTTTTCTATGTAAAATAGTAATAGGACCATGCATACTGTGAAGCTAGACTTATTGCATCAATGCTATTTGGAGGTTTCTTTTAATTAACTGTTCTGTGTTCTAATAATTTCTTTCTTAATGTCATGAATTTGACAGGTCTGAGTCGAATTCCCATAATGACTCTTTTGTCTGCTAAGTATTCATTTTCACTTAATAAATAAGAGGTCTGCATTGACCAATGGAAATAATACGTAGTTATGCCAGTTTTGCTACTTGATACCGAGGATCATAATTCCTAGCAAAAAAACCTAAGCATGATAATCTCACTAGAGGGAGACGTGTTTTGAATCTGAAGATTCAAAAATACCTGGAGGATTGGGGATTTAAACTTTTTCAGCAGCTGTTAAAGGCAATATTTGCCTAGGGTTTTACTGAATGTAATTTATTTTAAAATCAGTGTAAGTGTTGTATGTAACAATGTCTTCTGCATTTATGTACAGATATCAAAATTCACTAGAATCTTTAAAGAGGTTTGTGAAAACTTACTGTATTTTTTTTAACTTTCTCAAGGAGAGAAAAAACAAAATTTTTTTTTTTGTAGTCAGACGCCTTCAAGGCAGAGCTGTTAAAATTGAATGCATATGTGTTTTCTTATGACACTAGTATTAAACACAAATGTTATTTCTGAATTGTTCCTCTGTGTGGTTCAGTAGATTGCTCAATTTGTAATCTACAGTTTTATGTTTACGTGATATTACGTGAGTTAGAAATCTGCAACTATTCTAAACATTAATTTCTAAAATTACATTATGAATTTAAGTAATGGCTTAGCTTTTGAACTATCACTGATTATTAATTAAAATTGGTAGTTATTTTTAATTACTGGCTAATTTTTACTAATGAAATAATTAATGAGATCACAAAGCATTAATACATTAATTTCTAAAAAGACTAAGGATATGCCATTTTGGTAAAATAGTAGTATTTATGGCTTTGTTTATTGAAACCATAGTAGTTGTTTTTTATTTGCTTATTTTTGTTTTTAAGAGATACTTTTTGGGAATGTTGCTTAGTAGGAAATATTTCCAGCTGAAGTATTTAATGGATTTGAAATGATTTTTTTTTTTTAACAAAAGGATATGTACATAAAAACATAATTAGCATTTAAATACAGAGAAAACGTATACGTTTTCCTTTTTTCTAAGTTCACTATACTTATCCCTTTTCCTGGTTTGACAATACAGAGTTACATATACTTCAGATTTACTAAGAGTTGGTTAGGGGTGCTTGAACTTAGTGAAATAAGATTTGCTTAGTATATATGGTTTGTTTTGATGAGATACTTTATGTACTCCTTATATAGAAGTAAAATACCTCTCACTTTTTAAAAATGCTTGTATATATGAATTTCAGCCAGTTTCTGTTGCATAACAAAATCATGACCCTGACTGTTAACAATTACAAAATGTGGCTCTTCTACTAGCCTTTGAGTTTTAAATACATGACTCTCTACTTTAATTTTATGTTACAAAAGAGTTAGTGATATTTTATAGTTTAAACTTTTGTTTCGATGGCAAATATAATTTGGTTAAATAATCCAGCACTTCAAAATAGATTTGATTTATGTAAGCTATAAATGCCTGGAACACGTAAGAGACAGAATTTTTAAAAGGTGAAATGTGTCTTTTCATTGAAGGAATTCTTACTTGTAATTAATGAATTTTAAGTTCTGTATTTTTTTTTTATAATACTGTTGGGGATTTGGGAAATGTCAGATCTTTGCCCTTCACACACAGGTTTTTCTTTTTAATCAGATGGTCAAAGAAAAAGAAGTTTCTCTCCTTTTTCAGCACCCCATAAGTTTCTCAGTGTCTGACATAAACAAAATCTTAAGAAAATTTTCTGCAGAAATCTTCACAGAAGATATTCTTACAGTCTTATGTGATCACTTCTGTGAGGTTTTGTTCTGCCTGCTTAGCATGTTAGACTAGTTCAATGCCATTGTTTTGTTTTTTTTTTTAAATCCTGTAAGTAAATATACTGTTTGATTAATGCTGGAATGAATTACTAATATTTTAGGTTATGCTGTAGACTGGTTATAATTTCAAATATATATTTTAAATAGTTAAAAATAGATGCTTTCATTTTAAGTCCTATTTTATTTTTAGGTTATTTCTACTTATTACTGTACCTAGTATACTTTTTTTACTACCTAGTTAGTGAAGAATTCCAATTTATATTTTGTTTACAGGGATTGATCTTGAAAGCATGGCTTGATCTCACCTGTGGGAAAGAAACTCACATTAAAAAAGCTGTGAAATACTTTGATGAAGCACTGCAGGAAGGCAATGATGTTTTTGCTCTGCTTGGTAAAGTAAGTTTACGTCATGATTTTAATGCTTCCTAAATGTCATATTAGTCTTGTAGAGTGATTTGAGAGATGCTGAGAAAAGTTGTCTACAGAATTGCTGTGTGCTGTGGCAAAAAAAGTAGTAGTTAAACACTGTAGTGTGATCACCTATGAACCTTGTTAACACTCTTTTTTTAATTGTTGTTAGTCTGTTTCAAGTGTTAATTTTCATTATATTTCATTAAGAGAGTGGCATGAATTGTTTTCTTTACATGTTTTTCTGTTTCAGAGTATACTACTTGTTTATATCACAGATGCTGTTACTCATTAATATAATGTTTGTTTAATATTCTAAAGCTAAATGCAGAAAAAAGTTGTTCAATGAAAATAAGAAGACTAAAGCTCAGGAGAGTGTGCATGACGGTATTTGGTTAGGTGTGTGTGCTTGGCTATATGCAGACTGTTGAGTTCAATTACCAGTATATCTCAAATTTAGTTACTGCAATTTGATTTTAGACAGTTATCTTGGTATGGCTTAAGAAATTAACTCTGAAAAGCTACTTTGTTTGCACCCTTTCTGTCTCAAAAATATGAAATAAAATGGCATGCACACAGTCACCTGGAATATGGTAAGTAAATTTTAAGCATCAAAGCAAAATAGAGGATTTAAGCCCTAAATTGACTTCTATTTGAATTCATTTGAAACTGTGATACTTGATACTTCTGAAGTACTTTTGTATTTGGAGTACCCTGTAAATTGCTTTACAATTACAAATTGTTGACTCTGGCAACAGCAGCAGTGGCCTACTGAGTGTGGGTTTTTAAATGGTACATACCTCAGGGCTTGAAAAAATGTTTCAACATCCTAAAATTGTGAGATGCTTTATGCAAAGTTATTTGAAACCTAATTAGACAATTTTACTCTCTAGCTACATCTCTCTCTCTCTTTTTCTTGCTTGTAACTGACTGGTAACTTGTAAATGCTGCAATTACCTTTGTTATAGAGTGCTTACCACACACCAGGCTTTACACATCATCTTTTGCTATTTGATTGTTGCAATATCTCTAGTTGTGGTTGATGCTGAAGTAAAAATATTACTTAAATAAAGATTTTTCTCTCACTAGCTCTTTTTCCTGGTTTCTGTATGAAAGAACTTCTGCATCTTTTCACCTATGTGAGTGTACAGGCTTTTGATGTGACTTCTCTTCCTTCCATTAGGCACAGTATTTTGAGGTCCGACAGAATTATTCAGGAGCTCTGGAAACTGTGAACCAGATAATTGCAAACTTTCCAAACTTCATTCCTGCTTTCATAAAGAAGATGAAGCTACAACTAGCCTTGCAGGACTGGGAGCAGGCAGCTGAAACGGCACATAGGTTGAGTATGAAGTAGCACACCACTAACTGTGTTCTTGCTATGTTTACACTGCAAGAACACTTTGAAACAAAAGTAGATAGGTTTCCATTAGTTTTTAATGAACTTGAATTAGTTAAATCAGATTTAAAAAAAAATAAACTAAATTAAGCTTTATTAGAACCCAGCCTTGCAGTTCTCTGAGGATAGTGCATCAATACGTGAATCCATTTTGCATGGAAAAAGACCCTTTTTGGGATAGACATGAAGTAACAAAGCTGTGCTTTCAACTGAGAGCTATGGCTTAAAGTGACTGTGTAATACAAGTTATTTTATTCCCCTTTTAGGATAAAACAGATGATTGAGCAAAGGTTTTGTTTTGTTTTCTCTACATTCACCTTTTGTTTGGCTTTAGACTATTGCAGAAAGATGCCCTCAATTTAGAAGCCATAAGAATGGAGGCCCTGCATTATCTGTGCAGGGAAGGAAGTATATCTGAGGTGAGTCTTTTTATTAGCAGACTGTTGAGCATAACGCAGCCTTTGTAGGGACTAGATGCCACATGCACTGTCTTCTTTATGTGTTTTCCTTGTATACTTTGTCTGGTCCTGTGCTACACTGCTTATCTGCAGGAAGAGGTATATTCACCTATTCTGACTCAAATGGCTGCTCTAGCTTATTGTTGGGGTGTTTTCTGGATGCCAAGGGAAACATAATTTTTTACCTCCATCTTTCCAGAGAACAGGAATCAAGCCAAACAGAAGTCTCCTCTGGACAGTTAATTGAATCATGTTGATTTGAATAATCAAAGCAATCTTTCATTGTTTAAATGCTCTTTTGATAAATTCATAAGTTATTGTAAGCCTTCCATTATTTTTAAGTATTTTATTAATTGAAATAAGGGAAACAACGAGGTCCTGTAGTGATAAGTGTTTTGGAAGGACATCATAGTCACTTAACAACAGTCTGCAATGTTAGGTTATATAACCTGTGCTTTGTTCACCCTTCTTTTTTTTTTTGACAATTACTGGGATTTTTTTTTTAGCTCTAAGAATTCTCTTTAACTTTTCCTTCTACTTCCAAGATCCTTTTCTGCATGGGGATATATGCATGTATTTTCTACATATGGTGCTTGTGCCATTTTTCAGGAAATTTTAAAATACGTTATCTAAATTGTCATGAAAAATCATTAAATATTTTGAAATATCTCTTTCTCATTATGCAAAAATGCTGGTATAATTTAAGTGGAGATTTAGCAAAAAAAGTAAAGTTTTCAGTGTTCTGTAGGTTTTTTCAAGTTTTAGAGGAAAAGGTGTTTGAGGTGGTTTAACACATTTCTAGTTATTGCAAAGAACTCTTTAGTCATTGGTGTATTTATAATCAAATTTAAGTCTTACTTATGCACAGTCACAGGAAATATGGAGAAACAGTAACAATTGCAGACTCCAATTCAATAAAGCTGTCCAGGAATGAAACTTGCTGGACATAGAATCATTTGGTTGGAAAAAACATTTAATATCGAGTCCAAACGTACCTGTCCACTACTAAACCATGTCTCTAAGCACCTTGTTTACCTGTCTCTTAAATACCTCCAGGGATGGTGACTCAACTGCTTCCCTGGGCAGCCCATTCCAGTGTCTGATAACCCTTTCAGTGAAGAAGTGTTTCCTAATATCTAATCTAAGCCTTCCCTGGCACAACTTGAGGCTGTTTCCTCTTGTCCTTTTGCTAGTTACTTGGGAGAAGAGACCAACATCCACCTCGCTACAACCTCCTTTCAGGTAGTTGTAGAGAGCTATAAGGTCTCCCCTCAGCCTTCTCTTCTCCAGGCTAAACAACCCCAGATCCCTCAGCCGCTCCTCATAAGACTTCCTCTCCAGACCCTTCACCAACTTTGTTGCCCTTCTCTGGACATGCTCCATTAACTCAATGTCCTTCTTGTACTGAGGGGCCCAAAACTGAATAGAGTACTCGAGGTGCGGCCTCACCAATGCAGAGTACAGGGGAAGGATGACTTCCCTGGTCCTACTGGTCACGCTATTTCTGATACAAGCCAGGATGCCATTGGCCTTCTTGGCCACCTGGGCATACTGCTGGCTCATATTCAGTCAGCTGTCAACCAGCATCCCCAGATCCCTCTCTGCCAAGCAGCTTTCCAGCCACTCATCCGCAAGCCTGTAGCATTGCATGGGGTTGTTGTGACCCAAGTGCAGCACCTGGCACTTGGCCTTGTTGAACCTCATACAATTGGCCGCAGCCGCTTGATCCATAGAATCATAGAATCATAGAATGCTTTGGGTTGG
>VYZW01010769.1:22056-47410 GCA_013401315.1 Balaeniceps rex | reverse complement strand
AAAAGTAAGAAAACTCATGGGTTGAGATAAGAACAGTTTAATAACTGAAATATTATAATAATAATAATAATAATAATAATAATAATAATAAAAAACGTTGTAGTGAAAAGGAAAACAACAAAAAAAGGAACAAACCCCAGGAAAAACAAGTGATGCAACTGCTCACCACCCACTGACCAACGCCCAGCCCGTCCCCAAGCAGCAATCGCTCCCTGCCCTGGTCAACTCCCCCCAGTTTATATACTGAGCATGATGTCATATGGTATGGAATACCCCTTTGGCCAGTTTGGGTCAGCTGTCCTGGCTGTGCCCCCTCCCAGCTTCTTGTGCACCTGGCAGAGCATGGGAAGCTGAAAACATCCTTGACTGGTGTAAACACTACTTAGCAACAACTAAAACATCAGTGTGTTACCAACATTGTGTTCATCCTAAATCCAAAACACAGCACTATACCAGCTACTAGGAAGAAAATTAACTCTATCCTAGATGAAACCAGGACATAGTCATGCCTTGTATAAAAGGTATTCCGTACCTTTGGTTATGATATGAAGCTAGTTCAGTACCTTATTGACCTCTGAAGCTTTTCCAGTTCTAACAGTAACCTTTTGCGATGGTAGGATCAGAACAGTACTCAGGGTGCAGAACGTCAGAACTTGCTTCTCTAATCTATAATATCCTTCATTTGTGTTTGGGTATCATATAGGGAATGAAACTGATTACAGCAGAACCTTCCCTTTAATTGTTTTTCTAATTCAGAAAGAAAAACCCCACCAGTTACGAAACATGGAGAGTTTTAGAATTAAAATTGCAGGACTTGGAGGAAGGGAGAGGGATTCACATTTCCCTAGGAAGAAGAGAGAGGAGAAAGGCAAGGTAGAAGAGCTGAAAAAGTGAAAAGCAGAGACTGTAGATGGCTTAGTGTTACATAATATAAATATATTGTTACTCTTCTCTTTCCTCCTTGCAAAACTTACATTTGGAATAGAAACAGTCTGAAAGCTTTTCTTGAGGTCCTTCTTTTAAATTTGTCTTTCACCTTAACTTTTTTTTTTTTAACACGGAGGAACCTTCTTTATCTAGATATTCACAAATTGGGACCTGTAGTTTTTCTCCTAGTACGCAACTTTAAGAACCAGATAAAGTGCCCATTAGGTTATACAAAATTTAGAAAGTTAGAATCTGAATGGTTTGTTAAAAGGAGAAAGAAGTTGAAAAAAACCTCGTCATGCCCAAATTGTTAATACACACCAAGATGGCCTCAGTGAAAGAAGGAGGCAATCAAATGAAAAAAGCACTTCAGATGTGCACAGGCATGAAACACGGGCATATCAGGATTCTCCGGGATCTCTGTTAAAACATAGCTCCCTCAAGCAAAGCCATGGCTCTGTGCTTTGAAAGATAACCATATAGCCAAATTTCCTATTAAATGGATAAGCCCTCAAAGATAAAGACACACCTCTAGGTTGGTCTCGCTGAGCTTATTATTTTCCAATTCCACTCTATGTCCTCATTTGACGTATTTAGTCATGTGAGATGCTCCTCCTGATGTCTGGCCTTCCCTGCCAAGTTTTCAGAATTAGGACCACAGTTGGAAGCCATACGAATAATCTCATTTTATGAGCAGCAGATCCACAGATCCAACCCACAACAGAGACTGGACTATCTAAAATATCCAGCTTGCTTTAATTTATTTTACATATACTTATCCAGCTTTTTCTAAAAAGTGTTGAGAACCTGTCATCCAAACCAAAAGCACCATGTGCTATTTATTAACCGATTCAGCATTTCTGATGAAGCCTGGGTCTTAGGCGCTGAGACTGACTATTCAGCATTGAAGCTGTTGCCTTTAGAACCGTGCTTGGAGGGTACCCAACAGAAGAAGTGCAGGCACTTTCCCTGATTTTATAGTTCAGGAGCTGATGTTATTTTTTAAGCATACAAAGATGAGAGGGAAAATATAGAACTCAAAATATTGTTAGACCAGATATAGTAAGGCATTCACTCCTCCACCCTGATTCCAGCATCCAGATACCTTTTCAAACATGATATTGCGAGAGGTGTAATCTGATTCACTGTATTCCAGATCCCCAAATCTTATTTGATGTTCAGACATGGGAGCACTTCAGTCCCAGCAGTTGTCCCCAGTGGCTGAAAGTAGTGCCACCCAGAAAAAGAAGCCTGCAGGACTAGTCCTCTGCTGAAAGTCACCAGTATACTCTTATAATTTAAGCATATTGATGAATTTAGTCTAGAGCCTTTGAAATGGATATAGTGAGGAGAAAAGAGAGAGCTTGAAGATCATTACAAGTGCACTGTAAGCAGTCATAATTAACTACTCTTGTAAAAAAAGAAACAAAAAACCAGGAGACTGTACAGTGACTCGCAGCTTTCTGAAAGACAGTGCTCGTATTTCCTATGTGATTTGCATTTATGTGCAAAGTATATTGTGAGACAGCCCAGTGACTTAAATTATTTCATTAGAAACCAGTCATTAAGACAGAAAGATCTACATGGATGCAGCCAAGGGCACTTATTAAAAGTGCTTTTGTATATGCTTGTGCTAGTAATGGGCCGTAGGAGTTAGTCCTTCTGACAGTTGAAAAATAAAAGAACAGTAACAAACCCAATACTTTCTTACCTGGTGGTTCCAAGTTCCCTGTCGTGGATGTTAGCTAGGGGGTTTTTGTTGGTTTTATGGAGAAGAGTTTTTAAAACTGTTCTGTATTCTTTCTGAGCTTTGCTGCAGTTAGCAAAACTGTAAAGCATAAAATCTGGCAATATTATATCTCTGTAAACAAAAGGTCATTACTGCCCATGTTTTCTTTTATTGTTGCAGTTTTGTTCAAACAAACAAACAAAAAACATACAAGTAAATATGCCTCTGTGTTACTCTGAGCTGCTGGGAAGACAAATATTGCAATGCTGTGTGGGTGTCGTATAGCGAAGTGAGTCAAACTGAGGTTTTTGAGGGTTTTTATCACATAATATTAGTATTTCATAGTAGCACTAACAGGTAATTCTATGTATTAAGCACTGTAAGAAAACTTGGGCCCAGAGTCGCAAAAGCACTTAGGACTTTGGAATTCAAGATCTCCTCTGTGTGAATCCAGGACATGGTGTCCTTGCTGAGATGTCATAAGCTGAAAAGCATTGCCAGGCATAGTCTCTAAAACCCCGAGTAGCATATGAGTATTGATCTTTAGGGGGTGCAAAATTGGCTTCAGTTTACTTAATTCACCTGAATATTCACATTTATAAACCATCCCTAGTCCTTAACCCTCGTTCATAATCCTTCAAATGTGCACGTGGTTACTGATGATTCAGAGAAACATTTGTGCCCTGTCACTGCTTACAGTAATTGAAGTCCTGGTCCGTTTTGATACGCAAATGTTAGAAGGGTGAAACCTGAAAGCTTGAAAAGCTTGTGACTCACGAAGAATGAGTAAGGACTGAAATACAAGTTTTGAACAGCAGCATAAGGTAAAATGCTGCTGGAAAATTTAGTTTCATTGTCCAGTTTGAGTATACAGCATATAAATGAAGCACCACCAACCGTAGCAGGGATATTGTGTGTCATACAATACTTGACTTTATTTTTAAAGCCCTAGCTGTTGGAATCATGTGATTGTATAAATTCTCCGCTTTAATTTGTATAAATAATTGCATTTCTAGTGATTATTCCTGAAGGTTTGACAACACCACTCCTATAGAATGAATTATTAGAGGGGGAAAAAAGACCTTATAATTTATTGCTTTTTAAAAGTCTTTTCTTTTAAAATTGTTTCTGATTAGTTGGAGTTACAATATTTGAATACATGAGTTTTGTCAATATTCTGAATTTAAATGAAATTCTATAAAGTTTGGGGTTTTTTTATTTTATTTTTTTTTTAAATTTTGTTCATTTACATTCACTACTAGTGACCTGGTTCAGAAATATTTGAACAGTGATGTTACTGGTGGTGTCCTACTAAAAATCATGTGTAGTCTTTACACTGCAGTGTGTAAAGATGTCTTAAGATTAGAGACATGGCCAGTGTAGAGGTATCTTAAGATTATAGACATGGTATCTGCTAAACTGGAAGGAAGGCTATGAGTTTCTTTCTCATCTCTCTCTGGTGAAGAATGATGCAGTTGTAGACCCTGCACTCTGGTTTGCACTATGGTTCCCGAGTTATGGTAGCACAGCAGTGGGAAGGCATGTCATAACAACAGCTGATCTTCAAACTGTTCCAGGAATAACTGAAATAACTCCATTTATTCATTGAAATATTCTCATCAGATAATCTAATTATGGAACTTAGTCTCCTCTGCCTTTAGGTTCTCAAAAGCAATCCTCTATTTATCAAGGTTAGTGCAGGATTTTGACTATTTGCTGAATACCTTCCCTGGCTCATACCTACACACATGCAAAACATGGGGGCAGGAATGTGCAGTATGGCTCGTCTTATTCACAGAGGACCAGTTTGGTAATAATCCAGGATGCTGATCTCTCAGATCGAAAAAACTAGTGGTTCAGAGTGAGGGTTGGATGCTGGGTATGTTTTTTGAATCTTGTTATTTTTGAAAAAGAATTTGATTGGGGCATCATAACTGACACCAGAACTGATTTAAACCTGTGAAATGAGACAGAGAGAAGCAGGGAGGGTGGGGAGAGAGAGGTTCTCTGGACCTTGAAAGGACAAATAAGTTTTTGGTTCCCATCCTTCTGGAGAGCCCCAGCTTATTTAAAGGCTGAAGTGAGCTGTGGGACTGCTTAGCTTGTTTTTGACTTCACAGGGCTGGAAGAAGCACTGAAGGAGTAGGATTTCTCTGTGTAGCGATGAGCCATATGGGGAGTTTGTGTAATATCTCCTTCTGGGGAAAGGAATGAAACAAGATCGTGATTCTCTGTTCCTTCTTTAGAAAGTCCCTCATTATAAGACTTCTGCTCCTGGAAAAGGCTCCACCCTCTGACATGCAGAACCAACCACCTTCTTAATAGCAGATACTCCATTATAACACACACACACACACAATGTTTGGCTCCATGCCAGGCTGTAATTTGTTTTTGACATCTATCTACTGACTAATGTGACAACCCACACAAGTATTTATTTCCAGAAGGAGGAATGCATAATGCGAGCAGTAGCTCTCCCAAGTTCTGAAGAGCCGTTTAATGAAAAGGAGGGGGAAAGAGCAGCCTCCCACCCTTCCTCCCAAATGACAGGTTTTTCAAAGCCCAAGCATCAAATTCAACAACTTTGAAGTTGGCCTTTTGCGGTTTTTCAGCTACCATTTTCTCTCTGCTGGAGCTTCTCAGAAGCTGGTATTTGTTCTTTGTTGGGCTGGGGGTATTTGGGGACGTAAAAGAGAGATGTTGCCAGAATGCGAATAGCTGAGAGCTAGGCGAGAGGCTGGATTGCATGCTGCATTGCACATGAATACCACATGCTCCTGCACACTCAGCCAGCTTTGGCTTCCTAAGTCTGATTAAAATACAGAAATCCTAGAGCAACAAGGCAACCGTTAGAAATTCTGGCCATAGTGGAGGCCCAGTAGCCCTAGCAAACCTAGCAACCACTGCAGGTAAAACTCCTGAGCAATTCAAGTCAGAAACCAGGCTGTAGGCTTTAAGGGGGTGGGTGGGAGATTTAACTGTTTGAAGGGGTGACCAAAGGAAATAGAGGACTTGCTATTTCATGAGAGCCTTATATCAAGGCAGGATGGCTTCTCTGGAAGGTCAAGCTTTACCTTGAGTCTCTAGTTGGTTGAATGCTATGGTGGTGTTATATGAGATGTCAGACTAGCTGAACTGGATCATCCTTTGTAGCCTAAGAATCTGTGAATGGCAATGTGTTGGGTCTTCTTCCCTTCAGCTGTACTACTACTACTACTGGGTCTTTGCTTGGATGCAAATTCATTTAGTTCCAGCATAGGTCTGTAACTGTACTGCTAAATCTTGAAAGTCTGCAGATTGTGCATGTTACAGGTACCTGGTTGATGTGCTTATATATTCTTTCTAGTCGCTCCTAGTTATTATTATTGCATTAGTAGGTTTAAAAGCAAAACCAGTGATAAAAGAGTTTGCAAAGCTATTTTACCAAAGAGCAATGCATCTTACTGAAAGTTTATCACAGTGCCACAGGCGAGCTTCCCTCTGACTCAGCTCTTTATTACGAATAACTGTTCATTGAATATAGATTTAGTGGAACTGAAATGGGTTTTATTTACACACCATTAGTTAATATAATGGGTTAATTTTATGTGAGGCAATTGTCTCCTGGGAAAGTCTCCTGACCTGAATCAAGAGAATTTGGCTTCAATGTGCAAAATTCTGAAGGTAAAATATAACTTGCCAGTGAGTCCTCTGGCCCTGTTCATTTTTGTCCTAGTATTGAGCTGGGTTCAGGGATCAGTAGAGCAAGAATTGCATTTCCCAGGAATACGACAAGCTGATTTGGCCCAGACATAAGTTGAAGCAGTCAAAGGTGCTCCCCTATCTTCTACCCCAACTGCAGTGCCCTCTGTGGGTATGGGTGTCCTCATGGAGAAAAACAGAATCATCATCCCTGTCTTCTGGGAAAGGAATGTCTGGGTTAGCAGGCAGCTATTCTCTGTAGCTGGGAGAAAGGTGTAAGTGGCTAGAAGCTAAAGCTGGAAATAAGATGAGGATTTTTAAGAGTGGAAGTCGTTAACCTAGTAAAGCAGTAGGTGCAATTACTTTAAATCCTTAAATTGAGATTTTACTTTGGTTTCAGAATGGCTTCTGGGAAGAAATTGTAAGCTTCATGCAAGAATTCCTGAGTTAGGTTTTCCGGTTGGTGCTATGTGATCAGTTAGTTAAATAATCCTAAAGTTGCCTTAAAACATTTAGCTGTGCATCTATATATAGTCATGTCCAGACCACTCTGTGATAACCAGCAAGATGTCAGAGCATGTGAGATGAAACCAATGGTGATCCAAAGGAGTTTTGGTGTGTACCTGCAGCAATGACTTTTGTCCCTTCAGCAGGTTATCTGGTAGACATGCATTACTGTGCACGCCTAGTTAAGCAGTTTTGGGCTGGAACCTGACTCACACCCTGTGGCTTGAGGCACTGATGGACAATTAGCAAATAAGAAATGCATGGACAATTAGCAAATAAGAAATGCCCTACAGATCTGAGAGGCTTCCTCCAGCAGTCATTGCAAATGCTCTTTCATTGGAGCTTGTCCCAAGAAAAATGGAACCAGTTTTGGAGTGCTTGGGCCAATCTCCAAGGTAAATGTGACTGCTTTTCAGGGACAACAGTTCCTCAAGGTGCTAATGAAAGCGTGCAGCCCTCATTCATTCTTGCCCACATGCTAGGAAACATAGCAAGAGGCCAAGGAAAATAAAAATGCTCTTGTAGCTTTCTGTTGCCTCCTGTGTTGGAGGTCAGGCATGGTGGTAGGCAATGGTTAAATGCATTCCCATTCCTGCAGATGGCTGTGAAAAGTTTGTCATTGCCCTTGAAGAGCTTGTCTTTTTCGTAAACAATGTATTTTCTACCCTTGCTTGTGGTCCAGCAGACACATGCCTCTTGATATTTCAATATAACGCAATGCAGAGTAACTGTCCTAAAACTCACTTACCTTTTCTTACTGTGCCAGGCTCAAAGCCTACAGCACCTGTCCTGTTCGTTATTGGTCAGTTGAAGGAAACTAGGTGTTGTGAGAAATTTTTTTAATTCAGCATGAAAAGGGTTTAAGTCACTTTAATAATACTTCTGTGTAAAATTTTCTGTGTAAAATTGTAAGAAATTTACTCTTGTATTGCCAGCCCTTAAAAAGAATCACGAGTGATAAAAAAAATGGAGGTATCTAATTATAGTTTAGTCACGATGATGTGAGGGCGGATTCTTGTTGCCATGAGCCAACTTTTGCTTGTTCTTGTGCTCTTTGCCAGGACACTCAGTTTGTCCAGATCATTTTGCTCTGTCTCCTGCATAGTTGTAAAAATCCTTGTTGATAAGGTCACACCCGAGCTTCATTGCTCAGCATGAGCAACCTTAACAGTATCAGCCTACCTCCTAACCAAAAGCATTCTCATATGACATTGCAGCCTCTCAAGGAAAGCCAGAACTTTCCACGGTAGGAGAACTTCTATGCAAGGCTGTGCCAAAAAGACACGTGCATGTTGCCTGTGTACCAAGGGGAACACATCTTAGGACCTGTTTTGCATTTTGCCTTTAATTTAAAGGCAGGAACAACTAAGTGGCACTCTCGGAAAGGGGGAAGGTGAGGCTACCAAGCTGCACAGGCAGTGTTGTCCCCACCTTGGGGAATGCTGGCTAGTCAGCAGCCCATCCATGTGTGGGGGAGATTATTGCTGCAGGTGCATGGTGACAGCAGATCCAGTTCAGGGATGGCAGGATATTTTGTCAGATGGCAAGTTATGCACCATCATGACTGCATCAGTCTGGGTCCTGAACACCTGGATGGGAGATGTCTATACCTAAATTGCCTGTCCCTGAGATCAATACACAAATTCTCCTGCTTTTGTCATTTAGACTAATTCTTAACATGTTCGAAGCCAAACTAAAAGCTAACATCAGCTATTCAGGAGTTTTCCCTGAACATCAGGATATGTTCAAGGTCTAAGACGTAAAGGCCTGGACGAAGGCAAGGTGAGTCTGATTCATGGTTTGGGAACAGAATTCCTGCAGCTCACTCCCCACTGGTATATCCCAATTTTATACAAACACATCTCCCAGGATAAAGAACAGTGCATTTGCACGACCAAACGTTGCACTGTTTAGTTTTCTGGGCTTGAGTTCTCCAACCTTCGTCACCTAATAGGGGGTAAATTAGAAGCCCGCGTGCCCAGTGTCAGTGGAGAGAGACAGACCTCCTCAGAGGGAGAGTTCACCTATCAGGCGGGGTGATTTTCCCTCTGAGGTGGTTGTCTCTTTCCATGTAAAGGCACTAGTAGGATGTTCCCAGAGAGACTGTGGGTCTATCAACTCACAGTGGGGTCTGTAGGGTCCCCACGGGGTGACTGAGGAGCCTCATGCTTTGCTCCATGTTTAAGCTAGTTCTCACAACTGACAGTGGAGAGCGCCTCATCGAGCTAGTCTGCCTTGCTTGTAATTACCCTTTATGAAAATAGCGACCAGAGAGAAAGCAGCAGAATCGTTTAAATACATTCAGTTGGATTTCTTTCTGCTCTTATGCCAGTTTGAACCAAGACTAATTCTGCTGAAGTTGATAGGTGTTAGTCTGCTGTAGGAGAGAAGAATAAAGCTCAGTGAGCACATAAACTAAAGCAGAAGTTCCTTCTGAGTCTGTGGTCCAGCCGTGCTCTGAGCTGGAGGTGTGCCAGTTTTAAATCTTGCAGTTACTAAGTTCAGTGAGGAGGGAACTGCAGAGGCATAAATCTTGGAAGATGAGTAAGTATCAAAAAGAAGTGTGGCCAGCAGGTCGAGGGAGGTGATTCTGCCCCTCTACTCGGCTCTGGTGAGACCCCACCTGGAGTACTGCGTCCAGCTCTGGAGCCCTCAGCACAAGAAGGACATGGAGCTGTTGGAGCGGGTCCAGAAGAGGGCCACGAAAATGATCCGAGGGCTGGAGCACCTCTCCTACGAGGACAGGCTGAGAGAGTTGGGGCTGTTCAGCCTGGAGAAGAGAAGGCTGCGGGGAGACCTTACTGCGGCCTTTCAGTACTTAAAGGGGGCCTATAGAAAAGATGGGGACAGTCTTTTTAGCAAGGCCTGTTGTGACAGGACAAGAACTAATGGTTTTAAACTAAAGGAGGGGAGATTTAGGCTAGATATAAGGAAGAAATTTTTTACAATGAGGGTGGTGAAGCACTGGAACAGGTTGCCCAGAGAGGTAGTGGAGGCCCCATCCCTAGAAACCTTTAAGGTCAGGTTGGACGGGGCTCTGAGCACCTGCTCTAGTTGATGATGTCCCTGCTCACTGCAGGGGGGTTGGACTAGATGACCTCTAAAGGTCCCTTCCAACCCAAAGCATTCTATGATTCTATAATTCTGTGATGATTCTCTCACAAAATCGGAGGCCCTGTTTACATCTCCTTGGCCCAACAGCTGTCTTGCTCTGAGAGTGGGCACCTCATCTCCCCTTTATGCCGGCAGAGAGGCTAGTCTGGACATACACATGTGCCAGTCCAAAACAGCTGGGTTGTTTTTTGTTTTCCTCAGACCTAGAGTTGCTCTTGGAACAGCATAAAGATTGGACTGGCAGCTGCGAAGCCACGTTTGTCAGGATCAAAAGCCTGGTTTTATTTCCCCCTGTACTCCAGTCATGCTGGACTGGACTTGCCCTGTTTTTCTGCAGCTTATGCATGGGTGGCACTGCAAGTCCTATTATACTCACGGACCGTACGTTAACCGGCAAACTCTCTTAGGAGATTGCTCATGTGTCTTAGAGCGCATTTAAAAAAAAAACCCCAACACAAATCTCTCAGCTGAGAACATATGTGCCCTGTTTCAACATATGTGCCATCTTTCATTCATCCACACCTTCCCCAGATAAGCAATCAACTAATAAACTTCTATCGTGTTGAGTTTTAGGATGGAAATGCTAATAAGCCCTTAAGTGCAGTGGTGTTAAGGGATGATACTGATATAATAAATAGCAGGAGATTCAGTCATGCTCACCACTAAAATTCTTAGGAGCTTCACTTTCTTTCCAGCTTGGAAAAGTTTCCATTTACGGATTGCTTTTCCCATTTATAGATTTAGCTACTGCTGAATTCAGCAGTCTCTGTCTCTACCACTTTGTCCACCTTCACATTAAGAAAACATCTCTGATGCTGTACTTACTTCTTCCTGAAACTTTTAGTTAAAAAATTGAATGCATTTACCTTTAGCCTAGCACAGCACTGTGTTGCAGCATCTCTTGCTTTTGGTTCCTGGAAAGAATGCTGTCAAAAAATCTTAAGTTTTGAATGTCTTTCCCTTAATGTCCTGTCTCTTGTCTGCTCTCTCCCTTTGCATTTGACTGATTTTTTAAAAAAATATTTTTCGTTGAGTTGTTTTTTTTGGTGGCTTCTGTTCTTGTGGTTTATTTCTTATTTTTCATGTCAGCGTAAGACTCAGGGTAGTGTCTTGTAGGTGGACGTGTCTACATGGGGATGTTAGTGTATATTAAGCTGAGGTGTGAACTTGCAGTGCATAAACTTTTTTGGTAAAGGTTGTTCGTAGGTAGAAATTGTTACAATTATTAAATATAACAATATAATAATTTTTATAATCAAGAGATTAATTTTCCTTGAAATGGCTGTTGAGGATACAGAACGTATTCCCTGGCAAGGTATAAATGCTTTAAGACAGGTCAAATTTTAGATCTGAATGACTTGACAGAGACCTATAATCCTCTGAGGGTGAGAGGGTAATTTACTCACTGTGTCCATGCAGTCTTTAGCCTCTCTGCTGAGTCTGCGTATTATCACTGGTTATGTTCTATGATTCTATGTTGTAGGCAGCGGTCTGCTGGAAACGGGACTGTTTCCACACAGGCTGCTGAACACCCAACTGAAGAAAGTGAGTGTTGATTACTACTGGAAGTAGTATTACTACAACTTGTTGGCCTAGCGGTGAAAGGCACGGTGGCTTTTTACTTGGTTCCTTTGGCCAAGGTGCATTGTCCTAACGGGCTCTTGCACGTGTTCTGTTTCTTTCTTTTATCCTTTAATCCCTTCTTTTATATTTCCCAGTTTCCTCGCAATTCATTGTGGAGCTGCCAAGCCTACGCCCATAGCTGCCCAAACACCACGCCAGCACTCTTCTGGAAGGGTGCTTTCCTCTCCTGCTTCACTCTTCCTCCCCACTGCCTCCTCCTGCTGCGTTGCCCCTGTTGTTTCTGTAGCTAGGGGGTGAGCTGAGGTGGGTAACCAATCTGCATTAAAAACTAGATTTTTTTTCTTTGCCAGGTTAGCTTTAATTAGTAGAGCTATGGGTTTATTGCACAGCTGTCTGAATGCTGGTGCAGTCACACAGGTTGGGATGGCACAGGAGGAGGATCAAGAGACCAGGAGACGGCTTCCTTTGGAAGCACTTCAAATTTATATTGGCGTACAATGCTTGGTAAAACAGGGCCTGTTCCACTCACCTCCTGGAGAAGGCCATCATTATTAGGCTTTATTTTATTTTTCCACAGTTCCTTTTAAAGGCTTTAGTTCTTCAGAAAAAAAAAGGGAATAAAAGCAGGGGCAAAAGCAGGAGTAAAATGATACGGGACTGGATGGCGTCATAGTATCGACAGAGAAGCTGTGCAGGGAGCTACTTCTTCCACATTGAGTGTTGTTAACATCCTCACCTCCCGCTCAGATGAAAACCACTGGAATGAGCAAAGCATCATTTTGCCCCTTATTTGCCCCATTCTTTTTCTACATCATGCATTTGCAGTTCACACAACTGCAGCCCAATCTTATCCTGGGGCAGGGGTTACACCCCAGATGATTTTGGAACATGGGAACTGGAACAAGGACTTCCTTTTTCTTTCCCAGTTATGACTTGACCTGTATTTGAACTCGGATCTCTAGGGGCTGCTGCACACACCTATCACAGAACTCCATGGCCGTGTCCTAATCCTTGCCTTCTGCTCTGAGAGATGTAACGTGTTCCACTCTTGCAGAAGAGAAGGCTAGCCTAAATGGAAATGTAAAAAAAATTGGGTGTGCTGCAGAAGTGGAGAGCCAGAGCATCAGTTTTTACTGACCACCCTGTCATTTTTTGTGTTCAGCTTCTTTGCAAAATGGCTTTTATCAGAAGAAAAGCTATCGGCTGTGATGAATGTTCCAGGCAAAGGATCTGAGTGACTGATTGAGGTAGAGTTTGTATTAAGTGGCTATGATGTTTTGCACTCCATAGCACACAGTGGGAAATAAGGCCAAGAGGATGTTGTTTATTCTGATCCTTAAATGTAACGAAGTTGTGAAAAACTTTGCTAAAGCTTCTCTCATTCTCTTCTCACCTTTCTTTTGTGCCCTTGAATCCTTTCCAAGTATATACACCGATCTGTGTCACTCTGTGCAGCTCCCTATATAGCTCTCATGGCTGAAGTATCTAAGTGCTTTCCGCTACCATTGCAAGAAAATCAATGTACAAAATGTCTGTCTTTCTCCTGTCGCTGTTCATGGGAGTAGTTTAGACACTAGTTCAGACGCTCACAACTGCGGACTAGCGTCTAAATTTTACAGATAATTTCCATTTTCTCTCTGTGTTATATAATCATCTCCATCTTTGTGTGTGAGGGCAACGGCAGAGTTACTGTGTAGCGTGTCCTTGCTTTCTCCTTAGCCATTGTGTTCCTCTCCTATTGTTGTTTTGAAGTGGGCCCGGTCTGTTCTTTCTCATTCTTTCTTCGACATTCCATTTTATTTACTGCCATTGGCATGATCTGCATTATTTATTGCTCGTTAGTCTCTCTTTGGCCTCTGGAATAATGGTTGTGTAGTGTCTTAGTTTCATCCTAGGATCTACATAGTCCTTCATTAGCAGCTCCTTTGTCTCTTTTTAATATTCTTTCCCAACACTGCTGCTGTATACCTTTCTTTCCCTTTAAGCATTATCTTATCATTTGCATTTCCATTAAGTTAGAGTGAAAGCATATCATTCCCTTGTTTCTTAAATTTACCCAATATTTTCAACATCTGATAATATATTTGTACAGTTCAGTCATTCTAAATAGTTTTTTCATGCATTCTCTGAAGTCTCATTAGAAGAAAAATATTACAGGCTGTATCCCCCTCTTATTATGACTGATCAATTATCTGTATCTAGCCAAGTGGTATTACTTGTGATTCTCAAACTGTAAAAGTTTGCTTTTGATTTTTCACATGTATATACTCACACAGCATTCTTTGTCAGACTGGGGGGCAATAGGGAGGGAAGGTTATTTTTTTTTTTATCTGTCTAAACCACCCATGTCCCTAGAGGAACTAGGCCATTATGTGTTCCCCATAAAAAACGTAGAGCATTGCATAGTGGTCTGAGCACATGACAGAGGGCTTGGAGTTCCTAATTTCCAGTATCCCCTACTTCTGTAAGGGGTGATATTTGAGCGGGTGGTATTCATTCAGCCAGGTTTTGAAAATTACCTTGTGTTTTTGATAATCCATTGTTTGATAATCTACCTTTTTGAACACCCACTTCTTGAAAGACAGAAAAAACCACTCACTGCTGCTGCTGCCTCAAGTGCTGCGGCAGCCACCCTGCCTGCACATTCAACCATAAGGTGGGATAAACAGGGCGGCTTGACTATGCAAATTTATGTTTTGGATAGGGCACATGGCAAATGAAGTGGTACAACTGAAGGAAAAATGAAGTGAGGAGTGAGGGTGCTCTCTTCATGACTGAAGTTTTGGGTTTGCGACATCAAGGTTCAATTTTCAGCTTTGACTTGATACCTCATGTGAGTGTGTCTCTGTGGCCTCAGTTTTAGCTCCTGCAGCTTCCTTCCACAGGGGTAGTCAGAGCTGCTGCCTCTGGATGGGTTTCATCGGATCAAAGGGGTTTCTGTGAATGATGCGGGGATGCTTGGAGATCCTGGGAAGGGACAGAGAAAAGCATTGCGACTGTCATCCTCTGTATATTAAGGTGTATTAGAAAGTAGGAAGTCTTAAGGTGGAAGTCCATTGTCAACTCATCCTTCTAATTTACTTCTGCAAAGCACCTGCACAACTGTTCATCATTCTCATTCCATAATTTATATTAAATTGTTTTATCTTATGATGCAGGAGGAAAAACTCTCAGAGGCTTGCCGCTTCAACCCTTTTCTGTCCCTTGACAAGCAGAGCTCCAAGAGTGCTATTGTGAGAAATTTGGCCCCCTGTGTGTCTCCTCTCCCATTCCTTCCAGCTTCCTTGAGCGCCTTTCTTCCTCAGACAAAAGAGCACCTCTTTTAGAGGTGTAGTTATCAGTTGTGTGTTTGTCATCTCTGGCTCTGGGCTTTGCTACATTTCTGGATCTGTAGATTGCTTTTTATGCAACTTGTGGAAAGGAAAAGACATGTAATTCACTTTGTGCCCTCCACTTAGTTCAATATGTGGCCAGGCCTGCACACACAGCCCCAGAAAAATACTTGGAGCTGTGAAGTCTCGTCTTCATCTCCACAAGGGTTCCTTTGGAGGACATTAGAAAATATCGGCAGGCAAGATTAGATAAACAGTGCGATAGTGCGCTACCTTTGATTTGACAGCCATAATCCTGTTGGATTAAGATGAGATCGTATGTCTTAACTTGCCTTTAATAACAAACAGCATTTCATAGATGCTAGCCAGATAATTTTCACAGTATCATTGTGATAGCATCAACTTCATGTTATCAAGTTGGGAAACTGAGGCAAAGAGATTTATCTAAATCTTAGAAGACAACCTCTGATTACATTTCAGTTCTGACGTACTTAACCAGAAGTAGACACAGGTCCAGCCAGAGGCTGGGGTGGAAGGACACTACTCACTGTGCTACCAAGCCATACGGGTTTTTCATTAGTAAGGTGTGCTAAGAGCTGACGGATTTTGCAAAAAAACTGTTCATAACGTTGCCTTTCTCTTCTGTCCTCTGAACTAAACACTCTCTTCAGTGACAAAATCTAGAGCTCAGTTTCATTCATGTACCAACATTCACTTGCAAAAAATGAGCAGGGTCACCTGGGTTCAGGGTGCATGAGCACAGGGTGATTTTGCCTCTGGCCGCTGCTGCCCCTGTGCCAGTTGTCCGTGTGGACACAAGAGCCTGGATTTGGACTGAGGTGCTTAGACGTAGGCACTCAGTTTGGGCTCGTTATTTCCCCTTCTGCTTTGTTTGCTTTCACCAAAGCTATACTTTGGAGTGTCGGAAAATTGAAAGGTTGCTCCGAGCAGTTTCATGACTACCATGCAAATACGCCTGCCGTTGGAAAACAGTAATCACTCCAGAGTAACACAGTAATACTAAAAGCTCATGCTGTCGGGATGAAGTGTGCATATGTAGAATTGCTGGGGAATGTCTATACAAGGTCTGGAGAGGAGGCAGGGATTTTTTTTTTCTTTGCAACTTATCCAGAATTTCTGATGGGAATACTTCACAACTGAAGCTCTGCCTTCCCTTGGGGGAAATGCAACCATTTAACTTCTTTCTTCTTTATATGTATACTGAGAAACTGATGGTTGATCCCATGGGAAGTCTGTATCTGTTCACAGTTACATTTGTTCATTTCAGGAAGATTCTGTGTTATCTGGGAAAAAGAGAAGGAAAAAAAAAGGATTTGGCTTAGTTTATTGTATTGCCAGTTCTTTCTGCCACGCCAAGGAAGATGTGCATTTCCAAATTTGATTTTAAGCTGGGGTGAAGGAGGAAGAAATCAAAGAAATGATTATCAGGTCGGGGGCGGGGGGGGGCTCATGGGAGGAATATAGGGGGAGGGAATGTGATTCAGGAGGAAGCAGCTTTGAAACTGCATACAATAAATTACTCTAATTTATTGTTTATTTTTCTGATTGCAGGCAGTTGCATCTCTTTTTGCCTTGCTTGATCATAGGAAGCAGTGCATTTTTAAACAAAAATGAGAAGGCCCTGAGTTCACATCTTGGTCTGGAGACGTACTAGGATGCAAACTTTAATGACATTCATGCAGAGGAAAAGAAAATAGTCAGGCAGAATACTGAAACAAAGGGAGGCAGGATTCAAGAAATGTGAGCTTTGATGCCATTTAGAAAGGGTCTGGATCCCATGATTTATCTAAAAATGACAAGATGCCCCTCTAAAAATGCAAATGTCTGCGCTGCATCTTGTAGCTATAATGAATGAGTCTTTCACACAATGGAAACATTCAACTTGTTCTAGGGCGCTTACTGTGGCTCCATATGCTGAGCTGCATGCTCCTGGCCTTTAATCACTCTGCCTTTGTTTTTTCAAAACTTAAATTAGAAGCACATTAGTGTTTATACGGTGTACACTCGGATTTGGGGTTTTTGTGTGTTTGTTTGCAGAGAGTTGTTTTTGGTTTTTAACATTAAATAAGCCAGATGAATGTGGTCCTCTTGAATGCACGGGACATGGCAAATCATGGGAAACTTCAGTTGGCAACAGCAAAAGGATGTAAATTTTGAGTTGCTAATGGCGAGTAGGACTCCAGCTTTGGGGCTAGGGGAGAACCCATGTTACGCAGCGGGGAGCCATTTAAACCCTCCTCTGACCTGCCAAGAGGATGCCTGTATGCTTTCTGGTTTATTCGAAGTGAGATCAAGCCGAAGTTTTCCTTTGTTGTAAGTTTTGGGTTTAAAAGGAGCATTTCATAGATGTGTAGACTGAGCTGCGCTCTCGCCACTACAGACCTGATCCGGAGGACAATGCACCCCATCCAAAGGCTGTCATTAACAGGGGCTTTAGCATGGGCTGCATCTTGCTATTAGCAGTTTACTATGCAGTTTTTCTTGGGATTAAGGGGAAGAACAGAGATCCATCCATCAAATAAAATCGGAAACCAACCACTCTTTCCTTGAAGATTTTTTTGGGAGGGGTTTATCTCACATGCGTAATATTTAATTTTCTGGATGCCTATATGCAGCGTATGTGCAAGTGAACACATGTGTAACTCCATTGCAAGTTTTAAAAACTCTGTTTCTGACAGAAAAGCAGGCTAATTAATAGGAGTAGGAGACAAAATGCCGGCTTGTGTATTTGTTTCCCCTGCAGAAATCGGCCCCCCTGTTAGACTGCTCCTTCTTGATCTGATGTAACAAGAAGAGAGAGTCAGCTGTGAATCAAGCGCCTTGTTCTCATTTCCTTGATCATTGACATGGTTTGAGAGAGAGAAAGGAGGAGGGATTATTTGTGAGGTTATTAAAAAAAAAAAAACCCTAGCTCCCCCTCCTCCTCTCCTTCAAGATGCACAGGCACTTCCAGAATGTTCCAGAATATGAATCTGACTTTTCTCATTAAATACCGTCCTCTTTCCCCCCTACTCCTTGTTAGTTAAAAAGTGCTGTTTACAAGTCACTAAGCAGATAATTCCGAGCTTTGACGAGTGGATTGCCAGTTAGCAATACAGTTGAAAACGCATTGGTTTTTTCAGTCAGCAAGCTGTTTAATGGTTTCAGAAATTAAAGGCTAATTGCACTTGAGTGAATATGTGCTTTTCTGAGCTCACTGTTACCATTATTAGGATATTCACCAGTTCGGAAAATTCTCTTTTTACATAAATCTGCTAATTCTTCATTGCTGCCCTGTCCTGGAAAGCAGCCACGCTGACAGTTTTGGCCACATCAGGCTGATGAGGTGGGGTGGGGTTTTTTGGTGCAACTTTAATCGTTGCCTGTCGTTGCATTTCTGCGCGATGGTTTTGCTTGCAGGATTGTACAAGTTTGTTCACGTAACGTTCATGTTGTAAATGATCCCTTGTGAAAGAAAATTGCGTGTCGATATTCTCGTTACGATATCAAGGAGGTAAGGAACTTGATTGCCTTTAGAGAATAAGTGAGAAATACAAGGGTAGATTTGGTAGCGGAAAAAGTTTAGCTTTTGTACGCTGCAGTGTGCTTCTGCAATGTATAAAATTGCTGATGTGTGGAAGAGCTTGGGAATGCTTCTAAAACAGATTTTTAGTACCAATAATATTAATGGAAGCCTTTCCTGGAGAATGTGGCTGGTCAGAAAATCCAAAGCCGTTGCACCTTAATAGAAAGACTGTTTCATTATTTCCTGGCATTTGCTTTCTTTCTAATTAATATCATACACAGAAGGGGTAATCATTCAGCCATCTTTCTAGCTTAAAGAGAGTCAAAGATTAAAAAACAAACAATTACCCAATGTAATTAATTTGAGAGGGGATTTTTGGGGGCTATGTTTAGAGGGAGGGGTTGTTCCCCTTCTCTGTTCCAGGCAGTGTTTGTCATTCTTTGGCAGGAGCAACTAATTTATTGTCTGACTCCCCAGTCTGGATTCATACAGGGTGGCTTTCATTCCCTCCCCCGCCACCAAAACTCTTCTGATGTGCTGTGTATTTGTTTGGGAGGGGAAAGAGGAGGGGGGAAGGGAGAAGGTTATATGTTTCTGACCTGCTTTACTGCTTTTCAACTGAAAGTAAATTAATGCACACAGTAGATTCCCCTCTGCTGTGCTGTTTGGATCCTTGTGCCGATTAAATATTTCACACTGATAGAGGGATGCTGAAAGCACTCAGCTGGTAATGTGGTATGTACATCAGTGGTACAACAACTGACTTTCAGGTTAAAGTCAAACAAAACCCCCAGTTTGCTGCAGTTTTGATTAGAATGAGTTTCACTTTGAATTTAAATCCTTGAGCCTGCCGCAGCGATGGCTAATTAACTGAGATCTGATAGGGAGAAAGGAATACGTTCTTACTTCTAATGACAGGCAGGCAGGAAGTTGTCAAAAAAAAAAAGAAAGCAAGAGAAAGAAAGAAAAAGAAGAAACCAACAGACAAAAGAAGCCTTTAAAAAAATAATAATGCTGAGATTGTACTTCAGCACACGTAAACCTCCCTGCCCGTGTTTCACACTCAGCCTCCTCTGGCTGAAAGTCCGCCCCTGGAAAGGCTGTTTCGATTGAGTCCCAGATTTTCTTGAGGTTTTTTTTTAATCTTCCTGCCGAAAACTAACACCCGAGTTCCACCTAGTTGGGCAGTCACTACCTCCTTGTTTATTAATTGCGCTTTTGGGGGTTTCCTTTAGGAGAGGGCAGGGGGGAGCAGGGTTTTGCTGCACGGAGCAGCCGAAGGGGTGTCTGCTCAGCTCCGTGCAGCGCTGGCCTGAAGGAGGAGGATGAGGAGGAGGAAGGCTTCCTGCCCCCGGGTACCGCACATCATCCCGTGCCACAGTGACCCCTCCGTGGGGGTCATTAAAAATAATTCTGTCGACCAATTTCTTCTCCCTCCCCTCCTTTCTCCCCATCCCTTCCCCCGGCCCCAGCTTGGGTGTTGCAGGGAGAGCGCTTGCATCAAACTGACAGGTCATTTATGGAGAGATTGGCAGGATGAACTACCCCAGCCTTCCTTAAAAACACTCCTCCTCCTCCTCCTCCTCCTCCTCCTCCTCCTCAGTTGCACGTCTCGAACACCATTACATCGAAATACAGTGTTTCAGGAACAGCGCGTAAAACTTTTCCATGCGAGGGTCTTCATCCTTGGTTGTATGAAAACATGTTTTAATGTCTTCTCTTTGGACACACCCGGTGCCCAAGGGTTGTATGCAAAGGGAGGCATTTTTTGTGGGAGTTCAGGGATAAAATACAGACTAAGGAGCTTTTCGCCTCCATAAAAGTCCACCAAACTCCTGTGGGTGCCTGTGTATGTGTACATATGTATGCTCAGCCGAAGCCCTGCTCATTTCCATTGCAGTGTGTGAAGTTATGCAGGTGGTTGGTTCGTGACTTAAGGCACAGATCAGGCAGGATCAGCCGTGTGTATAAGTAGCTACTGGGAAATACATGAGAAATACATGGAAATCCATAGGATTGTGCCAAAATCCTAAGACACTATACTAAAGTGCCATAGCTGGTGGCCTGTCCGCAATGCGTTTGTGTGTTGTCACTCTTTGAATATTAAATATTCCGTTGTTCAAGAGAATGTTATTGTGACAATTGAGTAAATGAACAGAGGTCATGGCCCTCATTGCTGGAGAACTCTGTTCAGCTGTTTTGCATGCAGGGCCTTAGATTAGTGCCGAATGCTAAATTATTAATTGACAAGCCATCATTTTGGTTTGAAAGTGGATTGCCAGTCTTCTGCGAGCTAAATAAACTCTCAGGGTTATGCCAAATGTTTTCTCTTAGCCATGGGGCCACTAAGGAAAAGAACTGATATTGCTCTGAAAACAATTGCAGTTTTTCACAGCGAAACTGCTTTGTCAGGAGAGCATCATTCTAGAAGGATTAATGGACTGAAGTCTCTATCTACAGCATCTAGGTGTTAAAATATAAATGTGATGGACAGTGAATTTTAGGACCTTTTTAAACAGGTCTCGTATTTTATTAGGAAAACGTGAAGGTTTGTCGAGAGGCATGCGTCTGTTTTAAATCACTGCCACGGCAAAGAGCAGCCCGTAGATGAGTATTCCTCCATTGTAGAATATGACCGTATTCTTATTTGAGATGTACGTGCCAAGTAAAGTTGACATCAGATCGGTAAGGATTTGAAGATGTGATGTAAACTGCAGCAGAGTAAAAATGAAGGATCCCAAACCTTACACTAAAAGCGATGCTGTCCGTGCTGAGTCTGGCTGGAGTATGTGTGCACGTGTATGTGCCTACGTGTGCCGTATTGCTCGGTGTGCGTATCACAACAGCACAGCCACCTTCAAATCCTTTCTCCCTTTGCTCTTTCCATTTCTTTATTCACTAAACAGAATGATTCGTGGTACGTGATGGGAGAAGTAGCGTTTAAGTAACTGCTGGTAGGGGAGGCTAAAACTGTTGCCCGGTCGCTTTCTCACCTGCAAACCTTTGCAGCAGAGAGCTTGATAGAAAGGAGGGGCTGGGGAGAGGGCTTACATGTACAAATAAACAGAAAGGCCAGAGTTATTTTGATACATATGGAAGAAATATTAGCTCTGCTTTGAATAGTTGAGACCGTGCCACGTACAAGATGGGAAATCATAAACAAGCGGCAGCTTTCCAGCACATTGTAGTGTGTTTGCATGTGACTGGCATACATATTTCAAACTCCGGTTTGCCTGTGGCATCCTGCAGTGAAAATGAAAGTTGTGTTGCTATTGAAAAGGCGCTGCTTCAAAATTGGTGTATTGTGAGGACTGTTATGCTGTGGATGAGTAGCAGCGACCTGCTTTCCAGCGTTTAAAGCCAATATTTTTTTCTCCCCCGCCCCCCCCTTGGCTCTTCCGTTATATCAGCGCATGTTTTCGGCTCCAGTGTCCAAAGCTTGTTTAGTTTCTTCTTACTCATCATTCCAAAAGTGTCAGAGAATATGTTATGCTGACTGATTCTCAAAATGCAGATTTTCTTTCTCTTTAAAAACCAAGACTATTCTTTTAATTAATCTGGCAGAAATAGAATACCACAGATGTAAGTTTTGTTGAGGATTTTTTTAATCTCTCATATCATAATCTTTGTTTCTGCCAACACTCCTTTATCAATGTCTTCACGGGGGTATAAAATAAAAATAGTTGTTACAAAGAAAAACCACATAATAGCTCATCTCCTAACTAACGTAATCTGATTAAGGGGGGTATTTTTGAAGTTTTGGTCGCTACATTTTCAGAAAATTAATAAATGAGACATGGAAGAGATACTGTCGCCACTTTTCCCCAAGCAGACAATTTTTCTGTAACTCTCTTTTGGAAGCTAATCTTGAGCACCTGATCCTTTGAATATGGTTCCATATTTAGTTACTAAAATTTGCAGTTATTTAAATAAATTTGGCATAGCATTCTTCCCTGAGGAGGTGGCTGGCATGGGCCGATTGGTTCTTGCAAGCCTATCACAGGG
Organism: Balaeniceps rex; assembly: GCA_013401315.1. NCBI lineage: Eukaryota > Metazoa > Chordata > Aves > Pelecaniformes > Balaenicipitidae > Balaeniceps > Balaeniceps rex. Next base: position 25,005 of record VYZW01010769.1, on the reverse strand, counting down.
ACACAATTTTTTCCCTGTATTTACTTAGAAAAGCCCCAAAACCTAAATAAAAATGAAGTTTCCCATTAGGACATGAATGTTCAATTTTACAAGCATTTAATATTTATCTCAACTTAGACTGAAACAAGCAGTAGCCCTTATTTCCTTAGCTTTTTTTCTTGCATACACATGAACAGACAGGTTTGTCAGTTTATTAGGAAAATACTAGCACACATCACATGCAAAGACCCACAGAACTCACTCACTGTTAACACATACAGGGAGAACTGTGGAAACGGGATGGATGGTCATTGGAGTAGTGAAATTTTTTGTTTGTTTGTTTGCAGAATTTCTGCGTTTTTACTTCTCAGTACAATTTCCTCCTTTGGAACAAGATAAAAAGCAATTACTTCCTATTGAATTTTGTCAGGAAAGTCATAATCTACTCCTACTTATTTACTTGCTTTTTCCACTGAGCTACCAAAGATTGTAGATCTTTTGGGATCACAGAGTTTTGTTTGCTTGGGTGTTTTCTATTGCTGAACTGCCGGAGAGAAAAGTAAAGCTGTACTAATACCACTAGAATATTACATATTAGGAATTTTATTTCTTTTAAGTGAAAATATGAAATCAGTACAGTAACACTGAGTATTTCTGTGAGAAGTTTTTCATTCGGTAATCCAAATGTTCACATGTCTGAGGACAAAAATTAAGATACTTCATAAACACAGTCACCTACCAGGGACGGCGAATGCTCTTAGTTTCACAAAAAAAAAGAAACCCTGGCGCTACTGACATCAGCAGCAAACCTCTGGTTGTCTGCAGCAGAGCTAGGATTTCACTCCTGGACTAACTCCAGTTAGGTAATGGATTTATAGCACTGTAACCAAGTACAGCATTTTCCGACAGTCTGCGAGCTTTTAGAGTTTTTCACATGTCAAAAATGAAAACAAAAACATAACCACAAAGCTGAACTCTTAATCTAAAAGCTCTGTATTGCTGTACGGGTTAACGCGGCACTGGGCAAGGAGGTTTTCAGTAGAGTTGGGGAGAGGTAGTGTTCAGCTCTCCTACATGCAGTCATTTTGCATCTGTAGCAACATACCAGCACAAGGAACACCAGTGGAAAACTGTACTACAACAAAACAGAGAAATAGTAGTTTTATAGAATTTTGTCATAAGCAACTTTTTCCACCTACATAAAATGCACCTGAGCTTCTTGGCTTTCACTTGAGTACTTTTAAACTAACAGACAGGTATATTTCTGTACTGAAAGAAAAGTTCTTTCCTCTTCAAAACATCTATGACACGCAACAGCATAGTTTAAGGAAAATATTGCCTATGCGTCCTTGGGATGATCTTAGGATAATGGAGAATGAAAGGTAAAGGTAAAAATGAACAAAGCTTAAAACAATTTATATGAAGTCACAATTACTAGAATAATGCTGACTTTCTGTCATTTCTTTATATTAAAATATAAAGCAGGTATCTCTGATAAAGTGCATGCTAGCTATTTCATATAAACACAAAACCTACAGTTTCTGGAGCAAACATATTTGACAATTAAGGCTTTACAGCCTTAAAGTGTATAATGGGTTTAAAGGTAAGAAGGAAGGTATTTTCTTAAAAGTCACTTAGTTTTGTACTACAAGGCTTCTACTTTATGCTCAGAAGTAAGATTTTTCAGCCTTGATTCTGGAAAGAACTAAGTATGTCTGTGACTTTATATATATACACACACATATATATATACTCACTGTATTTTAAACAAGCAAAGTTGACAACAAAACTCTTAATGACTTTAATAGTACAGCAGCAGACCTAGACCAGGCGGTGAAGTTTCCTGAAAGGCTACGCATGAGGTGTAATTGCATTGAAGCCGATAGGACCTGTCAGCAAATAAAGTTAAACACGGGCAGAAGTCTTTGAAGGATTAAGTACCTTTGATGTCAACTCTTGTAAAAATGAGATGTTTAATACTTCAAAGTATCAAAAGAGGCTTGAACCAGCATATTTTTCCCACATACACCTAACCTGCCTAAATGGCATTAATAAGAACAGCTTCTGAGATTATTTAAAGTGCAACAACTTTATAAATTTTTTTCTTTTCTTTTCAAAAGTGAGCATTTTACGCAGATGCTGGCATTTACCATATGGCAACTTCACAGTGCCTACAGAAATCTCAAATACAAGTCTCGTAAGAGATACTACAAGAAGATCATAATCAATGTCTGCCTATTACAGATGACAAAATAGCCACTCTGTAGCAACTTAAAAGTACAACTGTTAAGAAAAACAGAGAACTGCGAGTTAAGAGGGGTGCTATGGAGAAAAGTTAGCTTGGGGAGGAAAAAAAAAACCACCAAACAAAAAGCAAAACAGTGGAAAAAGAGTGGAAGTTTGTGAGGGAAAAAAAAAAGTTAAGGGGAAAACAAAAAAGCGACTCCAAAGTAAGTCAGGGTGAAAGAATAGGAGAAGCAGCAAGCGCTGGGGTGAGGTGAGCACGTGTAATGGACTTTCAGACTCACGGCAGAGAAAGTTGAAAAGAACATTCTTTACGTCTAAAAGCCTTTTATTATTAATGAAAGCTGCAGTATTATCTAGACCTATACCAGGATCGTTAGTTCCGGGCATAAACAGATACCAAAGGAAAAAACAGGCTTTGAAAAACCCCGAGTGAAACCGCGAGTTCCCGAGCGAGCGGGGGCAGCCCAGCCTTTCCCCTGCCCGCCCGCCTGTCCTTCCGAGGAGAAAAACGTAAAAAGAAACCAAAATAAACCCCAATCCGTGTTGGCAGGGGCCGAGCCCGGCAGGGGAGCTCCAGCCGCGGGCGAGCGGACCGGGGGGCAGAGCGGCGGCGGGGGCCGGGGGGCCGGGGGCCGGCCGCAGCCCGGCGGATGACGGTGCCGCTTCTCTCTCCCCTTCTCTCCCCCGGCAGAAGCTGGCGGTGCGGAGCTGCCCCGCGGCCGT
>VYZW01010769.1:0-10994 GCA_013401315.1 Balaeniceps rex | reverse complement strand
GCAGTGATTGAATAGGTAATACCGGAAAGTGCATGACAGCTTTGATAAGATTTAAGTAACATTGTGTTTCCTGTAGTTTGCTGAAGTGGTAATGATGATTTAAGGGTCTTACCTTAAATGTTTACTGTTCTTATAGGTGTAAAATAAAACCACAAGTCATCCTTGTTTAATTTAATGTAATATTCATTTCTTTAAGCAATCAGTACACGAAAATATTTTTTAAAGACAGCTATTTTAGCATAATAGTAGTGAGAATATTGTAGAAATTTGGCAGGGATACTACAGGGTATGATTTTAGAAGACTGTATGTGGTAATTACGCATTTGCTCTAATAAAATCCCACCACCCTATCCACTGATTTCACAATGTTTTCTTCAGAGTGAAACATTACTATATTTATTTTCCCCTGCACTTGTCTTTTCAAAATATAAGCCAATAATCTATATTCTGTCGACTTGTATCACTTTTTAACAGTTCTTGTTATATGGGAAATTAGACACTGCATTTGTTAGTATTGCTGGAAAAGAAAAGCCCAACGTCCCTAGTAAGTATGAGAAGATAAAAAGCTTCAGGTTTCTGCTGTATCTGTGTTCTTAATGTAATGATGGCTCAAAGTGTTTACACTTTGTTCTCAAGTCTTGAGGAATATGAGCTCAAACTCTGGTTCCTCTAGCCTGAGTCCAGAAATTGTTTCTGAATTTAGAAGTTATTACATAGAACCGGAATCAACCTATGTCTTGATATACATGATGTCCTTCAATAAGTTTAAGTTTATAAGTCTTCTTAATAACAAAGTATTACTCAACAAATTTTGCAAGCATTTTCAGATGTGTGAAGTTGGAATATCTCCACTGAAGTCAAGTATAGTGAAGCTAGATTCGTACCAGCAGAGTTGATCTACAAGATTACGTCAATAGCATGTCTCTAACCATTTTCCTAATAACAATACAAGAGGCTTAGTATGCCATTAACGATTATTATTATTAATTTTCTTTGAAAAGTAACTGTTAATTTAAAAAAAACCCAACTTTGTGACCTGTTCATCCTAATTTTTATGATTTTTCAATTTACAGTGTCAGGGTGTAGACTACACAGAACTTTCATGTCTGCAAGTAGAGGGTAACTGAAGACCTGAGTAGCATCCCTTACCAACATTTTGCTTTTGGGGTCAATGGCATGATACAAATAACCCTGTTTGAGTAAGAGCCAGTCAGTCTAAAAATTAATTGAAATTTCAGGTAGTAAAGTTCTCTTTGTATCTCCCTGGCAATTATTTTGGATTTAAGATACCATTGTCCAATCAAAAAAAAAAAAAAAAGTTTCCCCTTTTAGCTCTGGGAATGACTGGATTGAAGTCCTGATCTCTGCAAAGATCTCCATACAGATACATGCACAGACTTTCACTGAACTGAGTTAAGACTAATAAAGGTTCATGGTTCTGCCTTTATGAAGACATGATTATTGTGCTGTCTAATTTGCAAAGTATGCAAGCTGAAAACATAGGACGTATTTTCTCCCTATGCCTTTTATTTCTAGCAAAAGAGATTTAGACTAGATCTTTGGAAGTACTTCAGTGTTGAAGTGCACCTAGCTGTCCAGAGTTCAAAACTTAGATCCTCAAACTCTGCTCAGGAGTTGTCAAATCTGGATCCAGGTGAAATCCGTAAATGCCTCTATTTCTACTAGTCATATTCCCTATGCGCCAAAATGTTTGCATTAGGGCGTTGTAAGAACTGCTATCATGTTAACAGGGTTGAGCAACAAGGTGGCCAAAGCATTGATTGGAATTGTCAGTTGCCTTTTCCCCTAAGCGTTGTCTAGCCACGGGGCCATGAGACCACATTCTTTCTTCTCTCCGTGACTAATTTAGCAGAAAAGCTTGGAAGAAGAGTCTTTCTCCCAAGTATGTTCTGATAGTTAAATGGCTTACAGATCCATGTGTGAGTGTAAGAACTGAAATCTTCCTTCTGTGGGGTAGGCGATTGAACTGAGAAACTGTTTGAAGGGAAAGATGGGAAGGAGAAAGAAAGGAAAGCACAGCTTCCTTGGGGTGTGTTTTGAATGAAAGTGGTTGAACACAGATTAGTCTCCAGGAGGGGGCTCAGAGAGGTGAATCCCAGTGGGAATGAAGCAGGTCTCCTCTTTCATAGCAAAGTACCAAGGCCTGGAATCAGTAAAGTAGTAAAACACTCCTATTGAACACATCTATCTAGACATTTATCTAGACATCTATCTTCTGCCCTAGGCTGCTGGTTTGCAAATTTCTTTCCAAGGTGCCTTGTCATACTCTTTGGATACCCTATGAAGGGAAACTTGGATGCCTAGTTAAGGACTGCAGTAAGGCACCTAAGAGCTGGACATTGTGCTGTGCAACACCTTCATGCGTTTGAGGATTCGGTTCTAGGTACTGAGTTGTTGACACCTCAAAGGTGATGTTTCCGGGCTTGCCGAGAAGCAAACCTTCAGGTGTCCAGAGAATATTAATGGTTAAATCTGAAGCACATAAGGATTTTACTGTCTTTAAGGCTTGACAGCAGCTAAGTGGAGGGATTGAGAAGGTGATTTTGGACTCTTTAGCTGGAGCTAGGTTGGACACAGGCTTTTTCTGAAACTCAGCCTACTAGGACCTTGGAAGATGTCCCAGTATCCAGGTTTGTCTGGGACTAGCAGGATGAAACTTCCGAAGTAGGAGCCAGAAACAGTCACACGGGCTAGGTAGGAGACCAGAGTTGTGGTTTGATTTTTTTCTGGTTTTCTTATAATTTCTGCACTCCAGAAACAGATATGATTTCTAGGCTTGGAAACAAAGGAACCTTTGCTGACTTAGTGTTTATAAGGCTAGTTCTGCTAGTGCTAATATAAATGCAGCATCTCAGGAAGAAGAGGAGATTTTCTACTTACTAACTCTAAAATTTCCTGGCTCTGTCATTGTAGGGAAATAGTGGTGCTCACTTTGGTATATTTACAAGTCTGGAAAAATGTTATGTGTAATATATTGTTATGTGATCTGAAGTGTGTGTTTGTGTATTCACATACATATAGTGTATATATATGTATCTTATGTATATATTTATGAATTTATGTATATAAGCATAATTTTGCCAAATCCTGTTACTGTCTGAACAAATCAACATAAAAGATCAGCTTTTTTATTTGGATCATCAAAGAATCAATTACATTTGTAAGTGAATACTGTAGAGTTTATCACCCTTCAAAACTAAATAAGGTGCTGCTGTATTTCAGTATTTTCTTTTAATTAGAAGAAGGCACCTACGTAGCAATATCTGCAATGATTTTTCACAGCTGCAATCCTAGAACTGTGGAATACCAAAGTTAAGAATTCAGTAGCAACAGTAATTCAGCCATGCTATACTAAAGCAGTATTTTCCACTGGGTTTTGTTGATGGGCAAGTGGCTCAATATTGCTGAGTAGTCTGCCTAAAAAAAAATAAAGCAAGCTTGTGGGATGTTCTGCACGTTCAAATTAACATTTCCCGGGAAAGTTTTTGCTTCCTTTTTTCTAACTAATTATATTAACAGTAGAATTTTAAGATGAGTCATATTTATACACACTTTATATGGAATTCAGGCAGAGTCTTCGTGTTCCTTCCCCAAGTTCTATGCTCAAGGAAGTCACTTTTGGTAACAACATCCAGTTATTATGGCTGAACTGATCTAATAGCTTCCTTTCTCCAAAAAGGTTGGAACCGTCATTCCATTTTTCTGTTCCCCTGCCTTTGTGGTTTTTGTCTTCCCCTCCCTTCCCCCCCTACTCCCCTACCCCCAGAAATGTTGCTTTTTCCCTTGCCTTTATTCTGTTGCTTGTTGGATACTTTCCTAAGCTAATTCAGCTAGCAGAAAACTTTGTTTATCCTGGTTAGCAAGCTGAATTAGCTCAGCTCAGGGCCTGACAAAAGGGACTGTGTGGCAGTGAGCAATTAGATCGTCTCAGGCTGTCACTTCCCTCATGTTTTCCCGTTCTTCAGAGTGACTGAGGAATGCATAATAAAAACTCGGAGCAAGAACTGCAAAAGCAGCTCTGAGCCCTATGGGTGCTAAGGTAGAATAATTTGGAAGATAATTTTTCAGTAGCTGCTAATAGGCTGCATGGGCCATTCTGATAGGTGAGGATCCCTAAATAGCTAAGGAATGATGGTCATTTCCTCCTTTATTTTTCCTCCCCCTGCCTTCTCTTCCCGTACCCTAATCCTCAAGGCCTGCAACTGGGGTAGAGCAGTAGTGCTTCAGCAGCTGCTGGGGCTCTGTTGAAGATTTTCACTCATGCTTGAGCTCACTTGAGGGAGAGGCTAGAAACTGCTTTGTGCGTGTCCTGGTTTCAGCTGGGATAGAGTTAATTTTCTTCCTAGTAGCTGGCGTAGTGCTGTGTTTTGGATTTAGGATGAGCACAATGTTGATAACACACTGATGTTTTAGTTGTTGCTGAGCAGTGCTTACACCAGTCAAGGACTTTTCAGCTTCCCATGCTCTGCCAGGTGCACAAGAAGCTGGGAGGGGGCACAGCCAGGACAGCTGACCCAAACTGGCCAAAGGGATGTTGCACACCTTATGATGTCATGCTCAGTATATAAACTGGGGGGAGTTGGCTGGGGGGGGCAGCAATTGCTGCTCAGGGACTGGCTGGGCGTTGGTCAGCAGGTGGTGAGCACTTGCATTGTGCATCATTTGTTTTGTATATTCTTTTTATCATTATTATTATTATTATTACTTTCTCTTCCTCTGCTGTCCTATTAAACTGCCTTTATCTCAACCCACGGGTTTTACTTTTTTTCTGATTCTCTCCCCCATCCCACCGAGGTGGGAGGGTGAGCGAGTGGCTGTGTGGTGCTTAGTTGCCGACTGGGGTTAAACCACGACAGTGCGACACGCTGCGCATGCATTTTTCCCTTTACTCAGAAGTATTTCCGCAGACTGTGAACAGAGAATAAGTAATTTGAAGACATTAGTCATTAAAAACAACATCAACCTGGAACAGTTTAGTAGTTAAACAGCAAATCTTTTATGAATCAGCTGAGCAAGAGACTATAGGTGTGATCACAGCTGCTGAGTGTTGCTGTTGCAACTCAGTGAGACTATACTCATTTGTGCAGGAGGTGGAGAATTAATTAATTGAATATGATTTCTGAATAAAGCTTCAAATCACAGAACAGGTATGTGCATACTAATGCAGTTCACATAGCCAAAGTTTCTTCTTCCTTTTTTCTTTTTTTTTTTTCTTTTCAGACATTTAGAGTGTGATCTAATGACTGGAAAAATCCCGACTGTTTCCTTTGATAAAAATAATAGTGCCTTAAAAGAAAAATACTAACCAGTAAATAATGTGATGGAAGCTGTGTTTAAGAGGCACAGCTGTCTGTCCTCTTGCATAAGTAACCAGTAGGATTTCTGAACCAGGGAAACTCATGAACTTTATTCATCATGTTTTCCTTTTGCCAGAATACATACCCACAGTGTGTTCAAACAGAGTTCGTATTTTTGAGTTTACCCAGATGGGAATGTGGAAGTGGCAAGAAGTAGAGATAGTGGTCTGAAAAGTCTGAGAGCCATGGTAAAAGCAGAGATAAATTAGATGGTGCTCTGAAAAGCCTAAGAGCCACAGTAAAAGCAGAAAATTGTTTGCTTTATCTCTGCATATACTCCTCTGATACCCTCATGAGCTTTGATACCACTGTGGGTTTCCTTGCAGATGAGTGGTGTTGAAAGGGATGAGTACGAATAGCTCAGCAGCAATTAAGAATTTGGTCACACTGTGGTTTTCAAAGCAGGTTTGGAATTTAAGGTGGTACCTTGCCTCCTGCTGCTTGTTGCTACCCTGGTACCGGGCCTTGTAACGGGCAGTGAGAGCAGCTGTAGGCTGTTTCAGTGCAAAAGCATCTGGCGTAGTTTGAGTTGTCGTTAATTGGCTATAATGAGGGTTGGTTTAAATGGTATTTTTAGTGCCCAAAGAAAGGATGGTTTAAAAAATACTGATATTTTTAAAAAGCAACAGGACTTGTGTTTGTGATTGTCTACTTCATAACAATAATAAATGTGCATACGAGAGCATGATTAATGAATTCTGAGTAAAGAGAAAGGAAGTGGGGGAAACAAACACTTTTAAAAGCTGGAAGAGAAATCTTTAAATTTCTATGAAGTTCCAGTGAAATTACTGTTCACACAAAATATGTGTCTGAAGCGCAGTCTCTTTGGGATACAATCTAAGTGTGAAACTGAAATATGCCATTATTCCACCAAATTATTAGAAATACCATGCACAGTGATTTCACCATATTTTGAAAATGAGGAATGATTTCCACAGATTTTTATAGAAGTTAAGTCTAGAAGGAAAGAAGAAATATGTACGCGTACATATCTTGCAGGACCCTCAAAGTTATATCCAAGCGCACAGTGCTTTTACTTGTGGACTGTATGGAAAAATAATAGCATTCAGATGTTTAGGTTAGCTAGAGGACAGCAACTATCCTGGATTATTGAGGTAAGGTGCAGCAAGTTTTAAGTCAAATGAACTTGGAGGTTGCATATAGTGCTTGGCATTTATATAAAGCAAGCTCAAGGTTGAATGCAGCATTCAAGTTGTAAAATGGATGTAGAATGGGTAAAAAAACCCCGCAATTACTTCAGTGACGATCCATTCAGGTTAAGAATTTTCATCTTTGCTGTTGCCATAGCAATCTGTTCCCCTGTCACTACCACATTAAAAATCCATTCTGTAAAACTGTTGTTGCCAATGTTGAACACATAACAGACAAAAACATTTTTTTAATAGCTTAGGTGTCTTATTTGCAACACGAGGAAGACCTAGATCTTAGAGAGATGCATATGTACTTTAAAAAGAGAAAGATTAGTGTTTCTATAATACATTGTAGGAACACAATATTTGTGCTGCAGTATTGATGTCAGTATAAAATAGTTTGCAAATAATACAGCAATGCAGTGTCAGTTGAACTCAAATAATTGAACTGTTCTGCTAAGATGTAACAAACCCGTATGTTCCTGAGCTAAGTATTTATTTTGGTAACGTGCTGTAGTGAAAGGCTTTTGAAACTATGTTGGCTTTTTAACCTTCTGTTACTCATTGAGTCTGATTCTCTTCAGTGATTGACTTCAGTGATTTTATCTGTACTGGCGTAATTCTGGAATGGGAGGAGAGTTGTGTCCCCTAACAGTTTTACGTCTGTGATCTAATCCTAAGCTGCTCATGTACCCAAGCTCAACAATGAGTTTGTACAGGTAATGAATTGTAGGAACAGGTCCTTAAGCGTTAGTACATTCGAATGAGGGGGGAAAGGAATTTGTAATTCAAAGCAAACATAGCAATGGCCTGACAAATATATTTACCCAAACTGCATAAAATGTAAATATCTTTCAGTAAAGTAGAGATACATATCTGGGGGGGAGAGAAAGAGAGAGAGATGTATTCGTTCAGGGCTGAAATGCAGAAGTTTACTAAAATCACAAATGTGCCTAAGTCATGGATTTAAAAACTCAGGGTATGACTAAAGAATCCATAACATAATAGTAGGAAGCTGAGTGTATGGCCCTTAGTCTGATCATCAACAATGTAAATCTCATCCTTTTTTCTGCCTCAGCATCCTTTTATTCTCTAACCATCTCTAGCCTTCATCCTTTGAATATTTATTCTCTGTCCATACCATACTTCTTTGTTTCACTTTTTATGTCTTCTACTTGCCACTGTCCCCACACTTCCATCCCTCAGTTGTCTTTGAGAGCCCTGATCTAGGGATGGGGTTGATTTAATGCAGGAGAAGCATAGGAAGAGAAAATACAGCAAATAGTTACAATGCTATTGGGTATTAATAGAAGAATTGAGGGCGAGAAGTGATTTTCTTTTTTAACTGCACTTGGCTATATCTTCTAAATTTTTCATTTTCTTTTGGTTACATGGGAGGAACTGCTTTTTTTGTCTTTTAATGCAACGGTGTCCTCCTGTTTTGCGGCTTTTGGGTTGGTTTTCTTTTTTTAAATTCTTACCATTATTATTTTCTTAGTGAGTAAACTGACCACTGAGTAAGATTATTTTATTTGCATCTCTTCACCTGTTTTTGCAATGTGAATGTGACCCTTCAGAGCATGCTACTGGATGACATTTACCCAATAACTGAGATTGCAGGTCACCTACACAGTGGGCCTGCTGCGGTTCCTGTCCAAGGGCATCTGTGGATTGTTCAAGCAAAAAAAGTGTCCCTGGCATGCCAGATACCTGTCTGCTCTGTATAGGTCACTGAAGACAGGGGTTCGGAAGTGGTTTGTTTTGCAGCCATATGCGTTCATTAGCCATTGACTCCTGCAGTGGGTGATGCAGTGGCTGAGGTTCCTGTTCCAGTCCCCGCCTGGGGCTGGGGCTTGAGGTAGGAGTTAGCAAGGGGTCATGAGCTCCCAGATGCTTGCCTGGGATAATAAGTCCTGCTGGATGTAAAGTTCAGTGGATTAGACAGTAGGAAATACACCTGATGAATTTGTTTTTATTTGAAAAAAATTCTTGGTATAAAGATAGTAAATCTGGCTTAAATGCATACAATCAAATCAAAACAATTCTGAGGCAAACTGAAACTTGGCTCTTCACTTTCCCCCATCACTGCACATTTCAGTGCTCCCTCCACATTGTAGGTGTTTCAGGGGGTCACCAGAAAAGCCCAAGTAGACTTAGATAGAGGAGAGATTTGGAGTTATCTTTGACTTTTATGGACCTTTTTTATTAAAATGCTTAGAGCTGTAAATGTGGAAATAAGAAACTCATTTATCTTGACAAAAGTGCTGCCATAAACTATTCAGCACTCATAAAATAACCTTTTAAATTATTGTTTCTGCTGGTATCGATAAATTCATACAAAGTGCTTAAAGGTCAGGCATTGCCAGAAAAATGTCTTTTCAGCTTGTTAATTAAAGGTTTATAAGAATGTGCACCAGCTTGCTCTTTGGACAAATTGGAAAAAAGGAAGGAATAAAAAAAAAAAAAGGCCCACATGGATGAAAATGATAGTGTGGAATTAGTGAGTGACGAGTCTTTGATCCACCAGGCTCACCATGGCAAGCCTGGACAGTCTGTGAGTGAAAATAGGTGGTACTGTTAACAGGAGGAAATAAAGTTTATTTCCCTTTTTGGGGGTGAGGTATCTTGATTACTCACCTCTTGCAGCTCATGGGCTTGAGCTGAGGACTCAGCTAGAACTGAAGTATTAAGGTGAGTGTGAGCAGTACTCATCCTGAGCCATGGGGAGTTTGTCCAGTTCTTCATTGCCTGGCCAAGAACATCAGATAAGGGCATTTAATTTTTTATTTGCCAGGCAAGTGGTTTTATCTGCTCGTTTATTTACCACTTAAACTGGAATAAAGCAGCGCTCTGAAATGCACTGAAAAATGTACCCAGAGCCAAATTGCCCAACCATCCATTCTAGCACCTGCATCTCCTTCATTGCAGAGACCGCAACTGCTATTCCCTCCGTTTTATACTTCACCTCTTTCGCCCATCATCATGGAGTCATCCTGGTCTGATCATTAAAATCTGACCTAAAAATTAGGCAACTCAGATGTGACTCTACATCAACAGATGAGATGAGGTTAATCAATCACATGGATGAAACACTGGAAGTAAGAAGTCTGGCTTGCATTTCCACCGGCACAACAGTCTAGCCCTGACAAGATTATTTTGCCTCTAAATCTCGATTTTTTTTGTCACTAAAACGGAGACAATAATACTGACCTAGGTGAAGTACCCTGAGATAACAGATGAAATGTGTTACAGGAAAAGTGCAGAGGTTTCTGTCATTGAATTCTGCTGATACAACAGCTTGAACTATTTATTGCCGAAGCTGGGAAACAATAACAAAACAATGGAAATAGTGAAAAGTAAAATAGATTCTTAGATATCTCTCTGTCTGAACATACTATACTGCTATTATTAATGTGAGATTAAAGTTTTGAATTTTCCCTTGGCCATATGATTTTTATACTGAGATTGTTTCCTTGAATATTAAATAACAGATCCTTACTATAAAACCATTTGTAAACAGGAGGCTGCATCTTTGTCACTGAAAATTTCATAACCTAAGAATGCCATAATTTGTTTTTGTTCTCTTGAGATCGCTGCAGAACTCCTACTTCAGGAAAATAAATCTGATGAATTTTTTGAGAGTGCAGAGGACAGAACTAATGATAGTTCATTTCTCTGATACCCACAGATGATACATCCTGCCTTTGTCTTCAACTGAAGCTACGAGAACAGTGCAGAGTAGTTTTATGGCGTTTCTTGTTTCTTCTCTCATTCCCATTCCTTTTGGCTCAATCGTTCAGTGTTTTGAAACATGAAACAGAATTGGCCCAATGATGCACCCAGAGGCTGAGATGAGCTCCTTCCTCACAGGACAGAGGCATTCTGTTCTAGACAGGGTTGGTTTGGTTTTTTTTTTCCCTTGTGATTAATATTTGAAGTAGTACAAGAAAAGAGATTTGTTGCTCAGACATGGAGGTTTTGTGCATCCTACCAATTGATAACTGTATCTTATCTAACTTCTGAGTAATTTGATTCTTATCTTTATAGTCAATTCCCAATTTCACTCAGTGTCGGCACTTTGTAGTTTAATACATACTATTCTGTTGGCCATTTTGAAAATCCTTGCAAATCCACTTGTATCTGTAAGAATAGGAATATCGGAACATGTGTTTTCAAGGTCAGCGGTAACATATATAAAAATGAGGAGAGGTACAGCCACACTTTAAGCACGACCTTCCAGAAGGAAGAACTTGTTTTAACTTTCTGTAGAGGGTATATGTGCAGCCCAGGAGAAGTTGTGGTGCCCCTGGTGTTTCCAGGGAAAACTCAGGCTTCACCGCATTGTGAAGGAAATCTCATTCTCTATTTAAGCAGTGGTGGGATGGAGGGAAAAATGTAGATCATACTTGTGATGAACTTTCACTTCCTCTAGCATGGGTTGGAAAGTTCACTTTGGTATTCACCT